>JABUQX010051331.1:10000-37211 GCA_015478945.1 Trachelipus rathkii
TTTACTTATTTTCCTTGCCGGTAGTCATGGAAGTCAGGTTTTTATTGTAGGAAACTTTATGTTACGCGTATATATTTCGTCGCGCGTTCGATTCTATTTGACAAGGCCATTGTCCATACTCCCTCTAAATTAATTTACTCTATTTAAAGAGCGTTATTGAGGGTTCTACTCTATTAGTGATAGATCTCACTCTATTTAATCAATATTATATTATTATTGTTGTTTTTTTCATATGTTTAATATTATTAATATATACTCATCGCCGATGTCCAAATTTAGATTACCTACCTATATTTTATACCTATTATTTCATTATTAATATTATATATTATTATATTAATATACCGTATTTATATTGAATTAAATATTATTATTATTATTATAATCTTTATATATATACATATTATTCTTAATATCAATAATTTATTCTTACTATTTATTTATTAATTATTATCTTTTTTTATTAATTATATTTAATATTATATTTTTCATATATAATGGTAATTTTTAAGGTTTTGTAAGTATGTAATTGGGTATTCATACCTTTATCAGTAGGCCGGTTCTGATACTAAGGTAACATATAGGTAATTGTAATCCACGCATAGTCTAGATAAAGTATATAGTGGGATGTTATCTTATTCGGTTAGGTCTGTATCATGTGGATATATATAAGGTAGAGTCTTTCAATATTTCACGGGTATACCTCCCTTTATATCATTACTTGTATTCGTGAGTGTTATTTTTGACGGCGTTAACATACAGGGACGTTAGGTAGGTATGACAGTTACGTGAGGTATTATATAGTAGCTTATTTCGAAGTATTCAATATATATTATGTGTTATATATATATAAATTATTTATATACTAATACTTATAATATACACATCGTTATATCCTTATTATATATCCATTATATATTCATAGTCACATTATATTATACTGGTGTTTATAACTAGTTTTATTTTATATTTATGAATTATATCATATATTATTATTATCTCTATAATTTAATTTTAACTACTCTATAGTAGTTGTACGATATATATTGATTATAGTTTGGTGGATATATTCTATTAAAGTATGAGTGATCCCAGTGGATTAGATTCAGGAGGATATTAGGAGTATAGTTACTATTTACTTTATTTGGTAGATTATATTTACTATAGTGGTATAGATTTTTTGATTGTTTTATTATATTTTTTCTCTTATTTTATATATAATATTTCATCCTAATCACTTCCTTCAAATATCTACCTCTTTATATCTTTTAAAATGTGAAGGTCACTTATTAGGATCATAAGTTATCACCTAGTATATACTAAAATATACTTCTTCATACTTACTTATAGTGATATCCTTTAATTATCTATCACTATACCTACTTAGTATATTCCCTCTTTCCCTGCCTTCCTCAACCCCACCAGCTTTTTGTCTTTATATATCACACCCTCAGTTCTCTTTCTGTCTATCGTGAGGTTTCAATACTTCATGTCGTTTGTGTATTGATTAACTCTTATTCATGCGCCATTGACTCTCTTTATTTCATTTTATCTCTCCTCAATTTATCCCACTAGCTCCAACTCACTCACATCTCGTTTGTAATACACATCATTACGATTCTCACTTATAATTTTGACACCGTCCGTCCTACACCTGGAGTTATAACGCCCACTACTATACCTTTCCTTCTCTCTCAGATACTATTCCATTGATGCATACACTTCATTTTCTTGACATATACTTAAGGCACTGTCACTTTCTATTTTTCCGCACTGCTGTTTTTTATTTTTTATATGCATAGATTACATCAATATGTGTAATTTATCCTGGTATTCACTTTTGCCTTTTTCGGTACGCACCGGTACATCTCAGCCATCTGTTCTCCCCAGCCATCCAGTAGTACTACTCATTTACAGATGCATTTTACCAGTACCCGCCCTATATTTTTCATAATTGGGTGTAATCTCATAACCGTACTATCTAATATATATTTCTTATAATTATAATTTTATATTACTAATTATTATACATTATTTATATATTATTATAATATTATATATATTATATATTATTATATATATATATATATATTTATATATTATTATATATATATTCTAATTCTAAATAATTAATCATTAATTATTATATATTTTTTATAGTAATATTTAATATATTATATAGTATTAATTGTATTTTATTGTAATTATTTTTTCATTGCTACTATATATTAACTATCTTCTCTCTTATTCTCTATTTCATACTATTATATAATAATATAATTACTATATTATATATTAATATATAATTTATCTATTATATAATCTCTTACTATATATTATTAAATACTTATATTAATTACTTATCGAATTAATAATATATATTTACATACTATTATTATATCTACGTAAATATATATTATATATACTACTATATTATTATATATATATATATTATAAAATTATTAACTATATAGTATATAATATAACTATGTATAGTATATATGATTTATACCTAAACAATAATAAATGTATCTATTACTAATACTTATAATTATACTATTATATAATATTTTCTACTAGCTTGTATTTTATATTCGTATATAATATATATATACTATTTATTAATTTATAGTAGTTTTATTATATATTAGTATAATATAGATTATATTTTTATTTATATATTTTATATATATATTTTATATTATAATTATTATTATCCTCATATATTTATATATTTTATATTATTTATTTTTTGTTATTATTATATATATTTATTATTTATTATATTTATTATTGGACTAGTGATGTGATAGTTAAGAGGTTCTTAATGTCTATAAACACTACTCCCCAGTATACAGAAAATGAAACAGAATCCACCCAGCGCTTTTTAATTACGACTTCCAAATAATCTTTAATTAATGTTTTAACTAAAACTAGTATATAAGGAGAGACATTCGACAACTTGATTCAGTCTTATTTAAAACAGTGACAAGTCGACACGCCCAATTTCTATAGGCTTGGCGATCTCACATTTTTCTATCTCAGTAAACCATCCATACTTATTTATCATTATTGCTTTCAATTTAATTATTTTCTATTCATTAATTATACTAATATTAATATCTTCTAATATATATCTAATTTACTTATGGATGATTACATTATGTCACATGCGGTAATGAATACTTATTATTTTATCATATTTATTTCATTGTCCCTATCACTCTTCATTATCTTCAGCTATCTTACTATTATCCCTATTTATTAACCATGTTGATGGATTACGCTCACTATGATTTTTATGGATCCATTTTTTTTTCTTTTATCAATTATCTTTTTTAGTTTCTTCATTACTCAATCATTTACTTAATTCATTGATTTTATCTATTATTATTTATCTAGACTTCTATCTCATTAGACTTCTATTCTAAAATCTCATTCATTAATTATTATTGATTTATTATTATTTATTAATTATTATTATGTATTGTATCCGTCTTAATAGTCACGCATTCTCAAATTATGACTTAATGAACGTTGCTTAAGTTGAATAGTAATAAGCTGAAATATTTAAATAATAATAATAATAATAATAATAATAATATATAATAACTATATAAATTAATTAATAATTTAATAATAATAATAATAAATAATAATCGTAATAATAATACATAATAATAAATAAGTAATAATAATAATAATAATAATAATAGGAAAATGTTACTTTTACAAAACGATTCAATGAATTCATTAATTTTATCATTATTACTCATCATATTATATATATATGATGTTATATAGTATCTATATATAGTATATATATATATATATATATAATTATATAATATATATATTATATAATATTATATAGTATATATTAATATTATATAGTATATATATACTATATATAATATATTTATACAATCTGATTATATTTAGCTAACGTATATGTTCGAGCAATTCCCAATTGATTTATAATTCAATTTTCTCAATTTGGTCAGCAATTAATTTCGGAGCGACAGAAAATCTACGAAACTTTCGGCATTTTTGTAAATTGTTAGGTTAAGTTTTTTATTAAAGTTTTACAAGTGTTAATCTTTTGTTTGTGCTGTTTAAATTCAAGTATTATTTCATGTTTTGTTTTTATTAAAAATCTCAATATATATATATTATATATATTATATATATATATATATAATATTATATAATTATATATATATAGCTATATAGTTATAGTTATATAGTTACATATAACACTACTATCATATAATATATATATATAGTATACTATATAGTAAAAAATATTATTTATATACTATTATATATACTAAATATATTATATTATATATTTATTTAATATAGTATACGTATGTATATAATATACGTATATATTATATATATATATATGTATAGAATATATAGTATATATTATATATATATTTAGTATAATGTACTTTTTCACCTTCCCCTAGCCACCCTACTTTTAGAGGCTGACACTAGCTGCACCACAATACCTCGCTCCGGTACCTCCGTCGCCGCCTTGCCGGTGCTCAGACTACACAGATCGCCCAAGGGCTGAAATTTCTCGATTTCTCTGGGATGCTTGGTTTAAAGGGAAAGCTTTAGTTAAGAATGTGACAAAGGTGCCGGCGAGAGGATGATGGTAATCTTTAACGCTGTGATTGAATGGGGTTGGAAAATCAGTATACGCATCGGATTATTGTTTTGTGTTGTGTTTAGTGTTAAAATCTGAGTGCCTATCATTTGTAGAGTGTTTGTCTATGGGTAGTAATTTTTGTTTCTTCATGTAGGTGTTATTGTGGTTTTGTAGATGTGCATCCTCTTATAATAATACGTATATATATGATATATATATATAGTAGTATATATATAATATATATTAGTAATATATATATATATAGTATATATATATATTATATATATATATATACATACTATATATATATATATCATATATTATATATATATTGTAGTATATATATATATGATATATGATATAATGATATTATATATATATATATTATAATACGTAGTGTTATATATACTATGATATATATCTATTATATATATAATATATATAGTAATATGATATATAATATATATATTGTATATATATATATATTATATATATATATATATATATATATATATATATATATATATATATATATATATATATATAAGAAGAAGAAGAAGAAGAAGGTATATGTCCTGGAACTAGGAGAATATCTCCTGGAACACCAGAAGAGAATCTCTAATGCTTCTTCGTTCCCCCCACCCGCATCTCGATGCGAAGTCACTGCAGCTACGATACGTTCGCCTCCCCTTCCGGAGAAATCCGAGGATCGTTTGGGACACTCTACCTTAACTGCTCTCATCTCCTTTTCTTTCACTTTCTCATAATTGCTGGGGCACACTACCGGTGCATGCCTCAGTTCTCCTAATAAAAGCCGGGGACACAGATATAAACCTGGGACCTAAAATTCAATCAGATGCAACATATGTGAGCGATAGATCCATAAACCCTGCTCACTTTTCACAACATTACCTCCCTCAAACCATTACTGGATATGCCAAGTATGCACTCCACCCACAATAACCAACTCCTAAGATGAACAAGCAAAATCACAACATCAACATATTACAAATAAACATAAACGGACTACAAAAAAAAGAAAAGAAATAGAAATTTTTCTAAAAGAGCACAACATCCACATAGCACTAATGCAAGAAGCTCACCTCCCTGAAAACCATCCAAAATCCAAATTTTATGGACATGACTCCATTTACACACCACAAAATCCCCCCAAAAATCACACATTATTGACCCGCATACATAACTCACTACCATACACAAACACCACCACACTCACAAAAAAATCACTAAACGACAATAATACCAAAATTCAAGCATTCACAATAATGATCAACAAAAAGCTGCATAACATAATAAACCTTTACATCCCACATCACGCCTCACCGCACTGTCACAGAAACTACACTCCAAATCTCACCCCATCTCAAACCTCCCAAACCTCATAATAGGAGGCGACTGCAACGCACATCACCCATCATGGTACAAAGCCCAAAGCTCAGACCAAAGTGGAATTCATCTAAACATCCTCAGCAATAAAAACTTTCACACTAGAATTCCACCACAAACAAACCAATCAGGTACATCCCCAGACCCAACACTATGCTCCCCAAATCTCCACACAAAACTCCAATGGTCAACACAAACCGACCTAAACTCAGACCACCTCCCATAATCATTAAATACCAAACTATCAACAAACTCAGCCAAACTTTCAGGAAAGCTTTCACAAATTACAAAAATGCAGATTGGACAAAATTCTCAGAATACATAGAAAATAACACGCAATCAATAACAATTTCAAATACCACAGCATTAAACACAGCTACTCAAAACTTCGCATGAATAATTCAAAAAGTCGCTAGCCTAAATATACCTCGGGGATACCTCAAAAAATATAACCCTACCCTTATACCTGAAATCTCAAACTTGATTAAACAACGAAACCTTCTTAAAAAAATCAGCACAGCAAACGCAACAAATTAAAACACAAATCAATATTTTAAACACAAAAATTACAAACCTAACCAAAACGCAAGCTTCAAATAATTTTCAAACCCATCTAACAAAAAACTTACAAAGCACAAACAACAATAAAATGTGGAACACAATAAGAATATTAAACATGCAAAAAACAACCCAATTCCTACAGACGAATCTATCAAAAATCCCAACATTCAATCCCAAAAAAATAGCAAAACAACACACCAACACACTAGCAATACATTTTGCAAAACAAAGTCATAAACCCACCCATCCACCAAATAGCAAAATAATCAAACCTCTTAAGAAAATGAAGAGCAGCCTCAACCAAACAATTGAAATAACACCAATTGACATTAAAAACACCATAAAGACCCTCAAAAACTGACCAGCAACCGGTCACAATAACATCTCAAAGATCCACATTACACACTTAGGAGATGCTGCACTAACCAATTTAGTACACATATACAACAATTCCATCAAATTAAATCACATTTCCTCCTTCTGGAAAAGAGGAATTATCATTCAAAGATAAAAACCAGGAAAAGAACCCTCAAACCCTTCTTCCTATCGTCAAATTTCACAACTACCCATCCTGGATAAATTCCTAACTAAGCTCATACTGAATAGAATAAAACCACACATCCCCAAACAAAAGTTCCAACCTGGTTCTAACGAAACCATTTGACCACAACAGCTCTCACAAACATTATACAAACAATAATAGAAGACTTAAATCTCAGACCCACACATAAAACGTTACTCATAGCAATCGATATAAACGAAGCTTTTGACATAGTCTCCAAACACAATCTAATACACAAAGTAATAAAAGCAAGCATCCCAACTAATTTAAAGAATTTGGTTATCAAACTTCCTATCAGAAAGAACAGCCCAAATACAGATCAAAAACAAGAAATCACGCACAGTAAACATTAGAATTTGTGTACCCCAAGGAGCAATCCTATCTTCTACACTCTTCAACCTATTCACAGCAGATCTTCCACAACCACAAACAGACCACACAAACATAATAACCTACCCAGATGATTACCATAGCAACCACTCACCAGAATCTAAACACAGCAACCCTTCTAACCCAACAATACATCAACCAAATACAAACCTGACTAATGGACAATAGAATGTCTTCTTCACCAAATAATTCCTCTATCACATTAACCATAACAGACCGCCAACTCGGAGCTACTAATCAACAAATCTCCATAAATAAAATCAATATCCCAATAACCAAAACACCCAAAATTCTAGGAGTACACTGGACACACACTTAACATTCACAAAACACATTGAAAACATTACGACATCAGCAAACATTAAGTTAAACATTCTAAGAATCATAACAGGTAATGACATAAAATAAGTATCCTTCACCATAAACAAGCAATTCATCCACCCATCACTGAACTACGCTTCACCAGTATGCCATCCATTATTAACCAAAGGAAACATGAGAAAACTCAAAAGATCCCAAAACAAGCCACTCACAACAGGGTCTACACTTACAACAAATCAACAACACTTACACGAAGATATTACCTATAGACAAACACCTAGAAATGATAGGAACTCAATTTTACGCGAAAACACAGACACCAAAACACCCCTGTCACACTGCAGTCTCTAACCCCAATAACCACAAACTAAAACAACCTCCATCTTCACCAGTCTTATTATACAAACAAATCCTAAGTAATATCCAAACCCCACTAAACAACACCTTACATTCCAAACAAATGCATACTCACCTAACAAAATAATATTTAAAAAATCGACAACCAAACAATACATACTGAAGTGATGCATGCCCAACCAGAAATATGCCACCCCCCGAGAATTTAAACTCCCTTCCATTAAGGTTCACGCAAAACTATCTTCAGCCAAATTATGAATGCATGTCACTCTAACCCATCACATTCCAACAATAAATAGATTTCAATCGGATCAGCACAATGATTACCTCAATATCTGCACAATATGCAACCAGGCCCAGGAAACTGTGTATCATTTCTTCCTAGTTTGTTCCTGTAACCATCATCCCAGAACAACATGGGAAATCACAACAATAAGCAATCTATGAGGCGGCGGGGTACCTTAGCGAGGTGTGGCCACTCTGATGAGGATGGTTAGGGGGCGAGATGTTAAGTAAGAGGTAAGGTATATATATATATATTATATATAGTATATATATATATATTTAAGTATTGATATGTATATATATGTACCTGATCTACTTATATATATTGATTATATGTAATAATAGAAGTATATATGGGATATATACTTATAGCCTGCATGTACTTCTTCCTGTAGGTCGGTACTGTGGAACCTAGCAATACATGGTATTAGTACCGTAGTTGTGTTATAGACAGTTCGCTATTTTTGAGTGGTTAGGGTATCGTTTTTAAATCATATATAGTATTAATTAGTGTATATATATATAGTTATGTTCTATATTATTATAGTATATATATAGTAGTATGTACTTATATTATAATGTATATATTGATATATATATTATATATATTAGTTATACTTATATTAATAATATATATATATAATTTATTTTATCTATATTTAATATCTATTATGTTATGATAGTTATAATATATAGTTATTATAATATATAGTATACTGGACATTTAATAAGCTGGTTGACTTGCCGTTAATAGTTAACGTTAGGTTTATTTAGGTTATAGTTTGGTTAGGTTAGGTTGAGGTTAAGGTTGTAGGGTTAGTTAGGTTAGGTTAGGTTAGGTTAGATTACCCAAAATTTAATGTGTTTTACCATAAATATTATTGGAAATAGACCGATCCATTAATTAATTGAGCTTTTCCCTCCTTTGGAGTCAACAGCTTATAAATAGCCATATATATAATATTAATATAATATACTATATAATAAATAATCAAGTTTATTAAATGTATATATAGTTTAAATAATAATAATAAGTATATATTATGTATATAGTATATACCTATATAAAATAGTAATTATAATAGTTATATATATATATAGTAAATATCTTATTTCCATATATATATATTATAATTAGTATATAATATACTATATATATGTATGAGTTTGATTAGAATAGGGCTAGTTATGAGTTTTATGGTAGGAGTGTGTTTAAATTGTTTTAAATAAATAAGCAACGTGGGGTTAGGTTAATATTGTAACAATTTAGATATAATTAATGTTTTCGTCCTTTTTTTTCTTATCTTAAACGATAGTTTTTGAAAATTCTTATTCTACCATGAGATACGTGGTTGTTGACATGGTACTAGTCTCGAAAATACTGGCAATTCTTTTAGTTATCTATTTTGCCTTTTGTGGATAAAGTGTGAAAATATTTTTTTTATTTAGTAACCATTTTATTTTATATTTATATCATAGTAATATCTATATATATGATATAATATATATACATATATAGTAGTATATATATATATATTATAAATACTTCTATTAGTAAAATATAATATATATAATATGTATGTGACATGATTATGATATTATGATATGATTATATATTATAGGCTATGATTAGTTTGTATACCTAGTTGGAAATAGGTTCTTGAAGTCAGGGTATGCCTGGGCTGCTCTCGATTGACTACATTCGGATGAAACATCGAGGAACCCGGCTTTGCGAATACTTTCGTCTACCGCTCAGATGATCCTTTTGTGGATCTTGTTGACCAGGGAGTCCTTTTTTTGCTGACCTCCTCGCATTTTGGGAGAAGTCAAAATGACCGCCGAAGCAATGGGATGGGTCCCAGACCCTTTTCGCGGAGGAAAACATGAGGAAAGGAAATAAGATTAGATTTTTTTTATATTGTTTGGATTGGCAATTATTCTTCGTAAATAAATAATGAAGTGTAAAGTACGATTTGATAATACTTAAAAAAAGTAAATTACTTATTTATTGTATTGGAAAGTATTTGATATAATTTTAATATTTTATCGTTTTGAAGATTAAATGAAGCGCGAAAAATAATTGACATATCAATTAATCAAGTCAAAAATAATAACGAAGAGAAATCTATAAATATGAATAAATAAATAAATAAATAATCAATATAGTAAATAATTTATTTTAGCTATTGTACTATTCCTACAAAACTAGCCAAAAAAAAAACTAAATAAATAGAAGTAGAAAATATTTCAAATTCTTTTTAGAGATTCTTTTTTACCCAACGTTTATTTGAGGTGCATTATTTTATAACTACTAGTTTTATATTATTTTTCTTTCTCTTTTTTTAAAAAATATTCTTTAAATACTATTATAGTATATATAGTATATACTAGATAGTTAAAGATATAAATACTAGTACTGATATGTAAATAAATACTAGTTATAATATTAGATAGTTAATAGTATAGTTATAAATAGTAGTATAGATATTACTATTATATATATTATATAGTAATATATATAAGGATATTATATAGTATATATCTATGGTGGGGTCTGAAATGCAGAAGGCTTAAAATTTAATCATAGGCGAAAAGACTAAAAATCTGAATAATTTAGGGTGATAGTGATTATACAAGGTTAACACTTAACCTAAACCCTAACACCTAAGAACCTTACACCTATACGTAGACTAACCTACCTAACCTAACCTATACATAACAATAAATAACCTAACTAAGATCTACTAACCCCTAACCTAACGAGCTCTATAGGGGCATTTTTCATATTGTAATTGTATGAAGAGGAATTTTAGATCGGGACTGTTGCAGGTTTAGATTACTAGCAGTATTAATATATAAAATATTACTATACATATATTATAGACTATATATATTATACTACTAGTTCTAGTATATAGTACTAATAATGCATAGTAATATGAATATATATAGATAATAAAATTGTATATATATATCTCGTAAAATAAAGGATATTAAAAGTATTCACAGTCCACAAACCTATTAAGTGAAAAGAGTTGGAATGAAAGAGGTTGAATCGGTGTGAAAAATGTCGACCAGGAATGCGTCTGAGTAGTCCAAGTGGACCTTGGGATTCGTCGCAAGAAAATAGGAGTTCACCACTAAGAATTTGTGTTCTGTTGTATTCTTCCCACATTTTTTTCCGTCTTCCTCTTCGCGGCGATTATCACTTTTGAATAAGTAGCTGAAAGTGGAAATAGAATTAGATCAATAAATAATGTATGTATATTAATAATAATAATATATATTTTAATAAGTAATAATAATATATTTTATAATGTAATTAAGAATAATAATTAATGTAAAGATGTAATGAATTGATTAATATGATTAATAATTAATAATAATAATAAAAAGTAGATAACAAACAGTTTAACAATAAGATAAAGTGGTTAACCTTTGACATTCTATTATACTGTGATCGAAGAGGCAGGATGAGGAATTCTTCAAGCAGTGATTTTTCCTAGAATCTGGACGACCCTTTGCTCTTTTATCTTCTGTCAACCATTTTATAGGCATCTTTCTGTGGAAACCAATCTCTATTTGCTTTCCTATCTTTTTTCTATCAAAGTTCCTTAATTGCTTTTCAATTAGTTCTCTCTTTATTCATCGTCATTAATTTCGATACAGGATTTATAGAATACATTACGTCTCATGGTATAGTGATGTGACGTCTCTGCCTTGACATGCGTGTCTCGGGGAGATATCTGTCTAATCGTTATTTCTTTCTGGTTTAGCATCCTCATAAATGTTTTAATGTTTCAAATTTGCATGATCGTCACATAAAAGTTAAGTCTTACTGAAAAGGTGAGTTTTTGACTTTAATTTCAGTTATTTGTGCAGACGGAATAAAAAATACCCACTTAAACTCTTTGGTTTAAGGAAATGTGTCGCTACCTTTATTACGATATCCTCGGATTTTGTTATGTAATGACGTGCAGTTCGAATCTTCTGATTATCGAAGACACATATTCGGCTTTCATAAGGTTCGGTCTGTTCACATGTATACTGAATCACTATGGCTTTCCCTAGTCTCATATTTGCCCCACGGTTCGATGAGTACAAAGTGACTGAGTTGAGTGGGTATCGGAGATCCCCGTAGGTATATACTCTTCATCGGTCGACCTTCCTTACGTTTGTGACGTTGGCACAATACAGGTTTGGTTAACGCGATCTGTTGGGCTCTAATGGGTGGGACCGAAGTTCAGTGTAGTGTTGCGTACGTTATGAGGCGTCGGAATATTTCTTAAATTAAGCTGTATGTAATGGCCGTGATTCGTCGTTTGTAGTTGCCAAGTGGAAACATTTCGTACATACGGTCTATTAAAAGTCTTAGTAGACTGTGTTAAGATAGGTCTGCTAGAGCTTTTGCGTGTGTAACTAATTTTCTTTCGCCGAAGGCTCACAGACGAATGTACATTATGCTTCCTGCATGTGCACCTGTAAGGTATTTCATTTCACGGTAATAAGGGGCCTGCTCTCTATCGGGGGCCGCACTGCACCGCGCGCTAAAATTGAGGTGCTTAGAAATAGATATCTCTTGTTTTTTTATATATTGCGAGGAGTCGGAGTCCCGCACGGACGAATGCTCATAGGTGGAAATTGCTATTCGACGTGTTGGCTCCGTTCTCATGTTCTATAGATGTCTACTTCTCTCGCCGCATGACGGTGTCACTGTCTTCAATACGAGAGATGGCTATAAGATATGTCGCAACGGTCGCTATTGTCTGCGCTAGATATAGCACCTGACGTTTTGGCGAGACGGAGTTCGTAGGACTCTGTGATTAACAAAAACGATGTGGGGCCTCTGGTGACGACGGCGGCAGAGGGTGCACACAGTACGACGATGACGGGAAGTCGCGGCCTCTGACACATCTTCAGTCTCTCCTCTGATCTCGTGGACACTTCTTCGAGCATTTGCTATAAATTAAGTTCAGGAAATGATGGCAATTTGTTAGAGACAATCAGTGTGTGTTTGTATAATGTAGTGGGGATCAGTTTCTGAATGGTTCCTGTTTGGTGTGAGTTTAAGGTATTTAACCATGTCTTATTTTAAATTGACTTAACAGACTCGATCTGCTTGAATGATGTCTTGTACAACTCACCACAATTAATGTGTAAGCGCGACAGAAAATGAAAACCTTCTTGTTCTTGCTTTATGGCTTGTCGCCGTTCTGCCAGAAGCTAGGAGCTTGCTGCCATCGGGTACAAGGTGCAATAGAACGCTGGCCTTCAGTGGTCCCAGCTATTTTGTTCAAACATGTCGTGCAAATTTTTCTTGATATATTTCTCTCTATGTTACCGTGATCTTACTATTAAGGATAACAGCACCTAAAATACATAGTTTAGATTCTCTCGAAACGTCTTGTTGATGAATATGATGTACAGTAGGCTCGAGTAGAAATTTCCGATCACAGCTTTAAGAGTATTGTATTGCCGGAACATCTTTCACTAATAATACTTCATGAATACGAAGAATCTTCTACATGTTTGACGGATGGTATGAGTCATGCCCCCATCACGTAATTCAGTTTGCAGGCCTGCACTAAAGGGGGCTGGGTCATCTGGTCTAGACATCGGGTGTTCAGGGTAGATTCTTGGCTATTGGGTGCGTCTGTGTGGCTCCAGTGGTGTGTGGGTACGCTCGGGGACAATAATAGGCTGCTTTGATAATACTTAGCGATGGGTTTCGATCGGGCTGGAGTACGTCGCTACCCACGCGGTTGTTGGGTTTTTGTAGGTTGTGGGCCTCTCCTCTCGGTGGTGGGCCGCGTGTCTCTCTCACTCAGAATTACTGAGGAAAATTTGCAAGGTGGGACCTAGGTACGGCAGTATGCTTCCGCGTTCACTGTGGTGCGCTTGTATCTCAACTGACTAGATGGTTGCATAGTGAGAGGTGTGCTTCCCATTCTCGTCCTATGAACCTTGTATAAGTAATTATGTTGACAAAGAGAACAGTTTTTCTTCAGAATCGGGATTAAGGAGACGGCTTGACCATGAAGTAGTTGTTAGTCCACTGTAAGCAATCTTTTGACTTTACTCATATAAATTATGTATATGTAAATTAAGAAAGTAATAATATTGTTCTGTACGAAGGTGCATTAATATGTAGTTTGTTTGGTTATACTATTGATATTATAGATAAAACCGAATATAGAAGACGAAACGGCTAAGGACTGCCCAGGTTTCTCGAGTATAAGCGAGTGCCAAAAAAAATGGAAATTGATGGAAGAAAGAAGGATAAGCCCGTATGAGATTAGCATTTGGCCAGTGAGGACTGTGAGTGTGGGCTAAAGGGCTGCGTCAATTTTTTGATAGTGTTGTAAAGTTAATGTAATGTATGTGTTGTTAGGTCTGAGAAATATGAACTTATTATATGTTAGGTATGTTGTTGGCATTGCCATATATAAAGTCGCTAATGTGTGAAGCTCTCAACTTTGTTTTCATCACTTCGTGTATCATCTGGAGTTATTGTTCAGAATAGCTATGCGCACGACGTCTGTGCAGCGTCGGCTACTGCGCTACAGCGAGAGGGTGTGTCGCTAGGAAGCGACTTTGAGAGATTGACTGGTAGGTCAGTCGGGCTGCAGGGTAAGAGGGAATACCAGGTATTGTAAGATCGAGTTGGTATGAAAGCGCGAATACTTATATCATATAAGATTGGTTCGAGCTTGATGAATACAGTAGATGATAGGACATGTATAGGAGTAGTGTTCGATGATGGAGAGCGCCTACACGATGGGTCAAGATACGAGTACTGGTGCGAGTGTTTGTGAAGTGTCGGTCTCTCAGCAGAGAGGACTCTAGATCTTCAGCGTCACTCGGCTGTTTGCGCGTCTGCCGCGTAGTAGAGCTTGTTATTAGTTCAGGACTTGATATAGGATTAATGTGGAGATAGGTGCGTATAACGGCGTGTAGTAAATTATCATCGGCGTGAGCGAGATTATTGTATCGATCCGATGCAGTGCTCTACCTTGGCCGAGGAGCTCGGCGTGCCGATTTGAGTTATATCTAATCAGAGTGTATAGTGTTATTGTATGAGTAGCTACAGCTGATGATTGATGAGTATTAGAGATGGTTGACTTTAGATTAGGTTGATCTTACTAGAGGTGTTATTAGATGTGTCGCGTGAGATGCTGGTCACGGTAGCAGGGTTATGCTACTAAGTATTTCATCATGAGGGCTTGTCGATTGTAGCCGTCGTATGCACTAGTATGTGTGGTATACTCGTGATGTAGGATAAGGTTCCGTAGCGCGTATGGTACTCGAGCTCAATGATTAGTAAGCTTATTTAAGCGACTAAACTCAATAAGTCACATCTAATCGCATCACTGGTGTGAGGTGAGGTTCAGACGTGAGCATGATGATGTGGCAGTGTGGGGGCACTTGGTGTGGGGTATATTGGCTTAGGACGCTGGACGCTGAGTCACCAGCATATCTGCCGGGAGTATCAAATAGAAGTATCCTAGAGTGTCTTGACGTTGCTCTCTGAAGCCATGGGGGTCTTGTACATCTTAATGTAGAGCTCTATGACAATGCTGTATCGGCCGCGAAAATCGTGCGTTAGTTGTGTGTCGATTATGGATTTGATCTGTAGTGTCGGACGTAGTCAGACGGCTCGTTCGGCCGAGGCTCTGCACCAGCGGGGAGAAGGAGGGAGCTACTAGAGCAGCGTTCTGCATATACGCATCAGTCGATTCTGGTGAGAGCCAGCTACGTTCCAGTACTGCGATAATGTTAGTACTGATGGTGATAGATTCGCTGAGAGAGGGACGAGCTGCTGGCTTAGAGGCTGTACTCAGGAGTAGAGCATTGTGGGACAGACGTTGATACTGCTTCGTATAGAGCTTGGCTGGGATGGGGACCGACGTTTTTCAGTCGTACTCCACATAGAATGTGGAGTGACGTATACGGTCGAGGACTTTTGAAAGATTCTGACTACTCTAGTGCCTATAGGAGCGGTGCGTATGCTGCGGTTTACGTTGTATGAGCGCGATGTATGAGTGAGCAGCAAGAGCGCATATGGTAGCTGATCATAGTTCTGGTGATAATGTCCAAACTATGCTGGCGGCGCGGGACGAGGGTACTTTTCGGCTGAGAGGTCCGATGCAGGGATGTCTGATAGCCGTCGTGTCTACGTAGACGCGCCGGTTGTTATGAGATTATGGAGAGACTTTAGATCATATGCATATACATGAATAAATACTAAACCTTCTCTAGAATATATGATGATTACACCCTTATTATCGCAACACCGAAGAATCTTTAAATATATGTGAAGTAGTAGGTCACGTGCCATGTGAGTTCTAGATTAGTGAGAGTATGATTGAAAATTGTAAATGCTAGCGCTACGGGCACACAAGCAGCAATATCTTATAATACCGCCGCGGAGTGTAATTTATTCGAGTGATCAGCTACCTGAATATAGCCATCACATTCGTAGATGCGAAATGTTCGGTAGATCTCAGTTTCAATCTGAATTTTAGACAAACAGGATAAAATGAAGATCTTACCAATACGTTTCTGAAGTTAATTGTTTGCCCACGCATTAAACCTTATCGTAATTTATCAATCGGCAAACTTTCAAGCGGTGGACGCTTGGAAGTTTCGCGTTATATCATCTTTCATCATATTTTCAACAGTTGTGTTAGTTTTAATTTAAAATTTAAGTAAAATATATTGACATTTATACAATTTTAATTTTAGAAATTAAGTAAAATCTCACTTTAAACGATGATTAATTTGCCATATAATAGTAAAATGGAACTTAATTATTTCGTAACAAACTTTGACCAATATAAATTAATCAGGATTCACGAATTTACACGTCGCGCATCACTTTCATAGAATTATCTGAATCAAAGTAAAAACTTGCCTGGTCTAAAATTTGTGGAAAGATCTGCGCAGACCAGCTTAGTCCGGTTTGAGTTGGATATGGAATTGTAATTATTTATGACAGTTGTAGTGGACTACTTACTTACATTGAATATTGAAGGGTCGGACAGTTTGGTCTTTAATGATGACTATGAATGGGATTCACTATCTATTAATGTTTTTATGGCTAATAACTTTGATTGCAACAAAAGGTTTTTCGGAAAGATTAATTATTAATCAACCTCGTCCGCCAAGGGATTGTATTTAGCGTAGAAGTACAATACTGATCAGATTTAGAGAAAGAGTATGTTTAATTTTACCAAAAATAAACTTAAATCTTCGACATAAAATAAGAGAAACCAGCAAAAAATGAACCTTAGTTCACATAAACATTCAGTATATAATAATATACAACACAAATGCGATGAATGGTAGGAGGTAATGTTTGTCAATTCAACAGAATCAGCGAGCTTCAGCCTTTTTGAAGTAAACTTATCTAATGTTCAAAGCTGCTGCTTCGCCTTAGGGTCTAGACACTAGGGTTAGTTGAGGTTGATCTGAGTTGAGTTAGTAGTCATATTTCAGTGTTCCATGCTTGATTGTGTGTTGAGTGTTGGTGTCAAGGCGTAGGGAGGAGCTTGGACGGTCATGGGTGAGTGATAAGTTCCGACCACCGGAAATAGACTTTGCTTCACTGTTGCCGAGTGTGAGCTACAATGACGATTTCCGTTGCTTTAAAGTCATCAACTGATTCTTATTTTGTTGTCATATGTCCTTAAGTTTACTTCCGAAAACCCGGCCCTAGTAACAAAATGGCCTAGATTTGTGGGAGATCTAATGCAGGACCACAGTCACCACTTTTAATTTTATTGTCCAACAAGCTTGGTATACATCATTATCTGACCACACGCAGGCTAGAAGGTAAGTTGTCTGCTAGCCGACAGATTGCTTAACCTCACATAATACTATGACGGTCTCTTGATCTCCAGAGGTTGACCTTCCAAACTTGTCTTTTGTTATCCTTTCACTGACCCATACATGCCTGCGTTTTCATGCCCTCACCAAAGATGATTGTGCTTCGTGCGAGTTTTGAGAACAGAATTATTGGAGTGATTACTTGCACACGAATATCAACACCTGAACGGGTAGAGACAGGAAGGTCTGCAATTGATGGCGTGTTCGTCTATAGAATCTGATAGTGGTGGGTCAGAATCAAGTTTCAAAGTATGTATAGTTCTTTTGGAAGGCGACCAATTACTTGCTTAAATAGCACTGCAGTGAGTTTTAAAGTTCTAATCAATCTTTTCGCCATAGGGACCTCCGGCATCGCAAGCTGAGTCGCATTAAGTGGACTTTTGTATATGTTTGTATGATTTTTGGGACAATTCTTTCAGTGAATTATTTCTGAAGATCATTGCATTGTTTGACAAAATTCTCACCTCTTACCTAGAAATGTTCTGGCATTATCCGAGTATAGATATTCAGGGATGTTATAGCGGTTGCAGAAACGCTGCTGGAATGCTAGTAAGAAATTCTGAACAGTCATATCTGGAAGCAACTCAAGGTGTATTGCTCGTGTAGATATTCCAAGACAAGTGGACATACAATCTGAACATTTTTTTGTTCTGAGGTGTTGTTGCTTTGGGGTATTGTTGTGCACAAAAATGTTGTCCTGTGTAATCAACTCCAGACATGTTTTGTGGAATTCCCATTATTCATATGGTTTTTAGATATATCAGTATATTTGGGGTATTTGAAAGGTATTTGTTCATTTTTTAGTGCAATTTTAAGACATTTCATGTATAAAAGTGTAGAATATCATATGTCATCAATTAAAAGCTGTGATTGCCGGAGAACGTTAAGTGTGGAATCCCATTCGCCAATGTTGTATCTCGGGAGGCAATGGCTAATTAAAAGTGTTGTGAAGTGTTGATGCTTTGACAACAGTATGGGATTGTTCACATTGTAGTCAAATATACAAGGCAATTTTGATAAGTCTAGCCTTTCGTTCTTAGATGCCATTGTCATGCTTGAACAAGTTTAAGTTGTTGATTAAATTAGGAAATCTGCTGTATATTCCTAATTGTCAGTCCAGCAAGAAAGTTATTTCAGCTGCAAAATTATTAGCTTGCACTTGTCTAACCCAACTACTAGTGTCATGACCTCTTGAAAGGGTCTGCTTTTTTTGATTTAAAGATGCAGAAGAGGTTTGAATAAGTATAGAGTTACCACATTTCATAAGACTTGACAAAATTTGCAAATATTTTTCTAGTGTCTTAATGGCATGTGTGCACGCATTCATCACGACCAATGTTAACCAAACAATTAGAATTCTTTTAATTATGAAAGAGCAATGGAAACAGGTAGTGGATATTCAGAGCCTTATTTTCTCCAAATCATCTACACCAACCATTGGAGGAGCACTACAACCAAATTGAAGCTGGTTTCTTTGGTATTTTTTTTAAATGTATGACCAGGCGGGACCTGGGTTATAAGGAGGTCAGCAGGGTTGTCTCCTCGAAGCTATTAATATTATACTCTGGAAAAATAGGATGCATAGTTTAATCATTTGCGGTGTGATCTCTTTGATCGTTAAACTTGAAGAAGTTGTTCTTTGAGTGCGTTGATGAAAATCGGTCTGAAATGGAGCTATCGAGTAATTATTTTGAGTAGCATTTTCGCGTATTTGGACTTTAATTTAGGTGAGGTCATAGACCTGTCACCATCCAGGGTTCTAAAGATTACTTTGAGAATGCTACGTGTCTAAGTGCAAATGAGTTCAGCTATGAAAGTGTCAAGTGGGCAATGGAGACTATTACTGTAGGTCTGGTGTATGCGCGCTGGCGTATTGAGGAGAGGACAACGCAGTAGTTCATATATGGGACAAAATGCGCTAACCATGATCTAAATTGAATGCCCGTCGGTAAGTGTGTTTGGTGATATCGGTACTGTAGTATACTTGTTGTGTCATTCAGGGACTGGCAGTCAGTACATTAATTTAAGGACGTTGATCAGTCTTTGCGAGCACCAGATTAGTCTAGGCAATGTGACGATGCTTCGACGTCGTGATGCTTAGAGTTTGCTTGTGAGGTTGACTGGTCGGGTCTGCAACTAACTGACTCATAACGAACACGTAAGCGCCGCTTGAGTATGGTGAGCCTTGTATCACCCTTGTGAGTACTGTCAACGAAATGCAGTCAATGTGCGCAAAGGGCCTAGGAGATATTTTGTGTATTCATCTTAGTGGGCTGGCTAGCGTGTTGGACCGTTGAATAAAAGAAGTAGTTATTGACCTTAATAAAATGAGGAGATTCAGATCCATGTAGTCAAAGTATATTTTAGTTCCGATTGTCATAGTTCAGAATAAACTGGTTATTTCTGGGGAAGTATAGTATCAATCGTGTATTATCCTTGCCGACTAATGCCTTTCATTAGATTTTACGCGCCTCGTTGAGGTCTGGATAGGCAATGCCAAGTCCTCATGATGGAGGGTCAGAAAACTTTTTGAGGCCATAATTCTCTATAAAGATGCTTCTTTTGGGTGATAGTACGAAAAGCTAGATTGTAGTTGTATTAGATGTATGTCTAGTTGATGTTGCATGTTTATTGGTGTCACGTGGGAGTAGATTATGACCCTATAACTAAGACCTTTTCATAAAGCAGAATCATGAGTGAAGCATCATCTTATCATCTGGTTTTGTTTCATGATTTGTTGCTGTTTTTTGTTGTCCTCCCGCTCCCACTCACAAAGATGAATCGCAAGACAAATTCCTCGCTCTGAAAGTGGTAAGTCACTTGTCATAGACTTGTGCACATTGTAAGTAAGGTACTTGGCTCCAGTGAGGAGATCTTTCGGTGCGCTAAAAGGAGGTTGTTGCAGCTCATTTACCTATGACTAATTATGCAAACAATTGCAGCATGCATTAACTGCTCACACCGCAGATTCCTCTCTCACTTATATATTTTTCTCGGTAGATGTTGGAAAATTGCGTTGATAGGATTGGGATGCATGAGTGTTGTGTGTAGAAGTCTCCCGTAGACTGGAGTGATTCGAATGCATTGGCATGTCCGTGATGTATACGATCGTGGCTGGGGATACCGGTGGTCTCAGTTTCAGATTAATTGACTGTGTTAGAAGATCGCGCTCGTATACGAGGCGCGCTGTTTGAGTCGTATGTGCTTGGACTGCGCCTGCAGGCAGTTTTAATATTCCCGTGGCTAGCTTCATGCTTGAATGAAAGTTCTGCGTGCTGATCGCCGTATGTACCAACCTACGTAGAGTTTAGAACTAATTCGCATCCCGTCAGATTCACTACCATCCATACATATAGTCACAATACGAAGATGTCTGTTGTATTTTATATCTAGGTGGTGCTCTGTAATGCGGCGTATAGTACCATCGTCTGATATGATCGCAGTAGTTTGCGCAAACGTCTGTGTGACCGAGGAGGTGTACCTTTCGTACGCCACGGTCTGATGGTGTGCTTGAGAGTTGGTGCGTTCGACATAGCCCTGCCCTTCGCGCTCATCTATAAGCACCTGAGAGAGCGCGGGAATGGGAAGATTCTGGTAGACGTTCAGTTCTGTGCTTTGCTCTGAGCGCCAGGAAAGGTGATGATATGAAGAATAATTATAGCCAGGGTTGCTACAGGTATATGAAGATGGGACGTGTGTGTGGCTCTGCGTCCTCATCAGATTGCATATGTGATTTCTTGCTTGTCCTCTGTTTATTCTCGATGCAGCCCTCATTCAAATGATAGGTAGAGACTGAAGTTGTTATGCGTACCCGTATGATCAGGAAGGAGTTGATTCGACAATAGCGGACCAGCAATTGAGACGGGTTTCTGACTTTTTGTTGTGACTTGTATATGCATGTTTTGACAACTGCACGATGAGGTACTATATATTGTGAGGTTATTGTGTCAGTTTAAGTGTGGTGATTAGGATACGATATTTAGACGTTCTTACGTCTCGTTTCAAGGGTCATGTGATAGTGGTCATGCTTGGGAAAGGTCTGTTATCTGTTCTAGAATAAACTGCAAGCATTTAGTCGATTTCTCAATAGGAGTTCCCACAGTATATTATGTAGTTTTCGTCGCTTTGGGCAGTGATTGAAGTTATGACGTCCGTATCATTAAGCCCAGCTTAAAGACAGATATGGTAGGTTTGGATTGGTACTCGGTGGGTGAGGTTAGATTTTGTTAATCCATGGAACTAGAGGGACTCAAGGAAGAGCATATCAATGGTAGTCCTCTAAGCCATCTTCATAAAATATGATATGATTATCGAACGAAACTTGTTTTAAAGCGCACCTGTGAGAGTTCTGTACTATGAGTCATCGAAGTGGGACGTTGTAAGGTGTATGTTGTCATAATTGAAGAGAGTATAGCCAAGGCTGAGTCCGGCCGTATACTTGCTGAGAAGTGTGCCTTGTTGGACGTGAATCACGGTCGCGTGATCTGAGTCGTAGTGTGTGTATATTACGACGGCGCTATTCGAAAGGAGACCTTCGTGTGAGGCACCAAGGAGTCTAGCGTCGCTTAGTCGAAGATGAATGCGATTGAGTAACGCGCTTGCCATGACGAGCATAAGTCATATAGACTATTCCATAGTGATGAGATATCGGAGCTCTCTGCCATAATATCTCGTCATCGCAATATATTGCGTTGCTGCATCATTGACTGCAGTCTTCGACTGGGTCAGATGAGCGCATCTTCATTGCGAATCTCGCGTCAGAGGGCGTTTACGTTATGTATGGTCGAACGACAGGGAGTTGAACTGCCCGTGGCTGCTATGATCTCTGGGTCACGCGTTGTCATAGTACGATGAGTTGCTCGTGTTCGAAGTGAATAATTGTCACTCAATCAGATACTCTTGTCGGTGAGAATGACAGTCATCAATCTGGAATCGGCGCACCTATAAGTATTGATGCTCATTAATATGTTACGAGAAAAGGTGAAGTCGATTGTGCATCCAGCATCATCCATTTATGCGCAATGCCGTAATTCATATCTAGGTTAGTGGCTGAGTTATTGGTTTTCATAGCTTTGCTGGAGAAGCGTGAGAGTGTGGATGCGTAGCTGAAGTCAGGACAGCCTAAATTAGAGAGATAGATTTGTATATGGATCGATCTAGTGTCAAGATACGGCAGGTCTAGCGCACGCAGCTCGATTATAATTGGGTGACGGATGTACAGATCTCGATGGGCTAGAGATTAAGGTTGTCACACTCTGATAGGATATCGATAGTGAAACATATCGCCTTGAGAGACGAGAGGCACCGGACCTTGCTTGAGTGCAGTTAATGTTCTGCAGATATTGACACTGATTCCGTACCTTGCAATAGAAGATTAGTTGTGATGATATTAATTTGTAGAATGAGAGCGTAGGGGTATTTGGATATAATAGCTCATGCAGCATCCAGAGTATAGCCACTACATGCAAGGTTCATGGTATGATATTCGTATATAGTAGACGTATGTGGGTCATTAGATTCAGTAGTCGGGCCTCAATGTAATAGTCGGGGTACATTTCTGGTTCTCGCGATTGAAGACGTAGCGAGAGAGACACTGGACACGGTATTATCGCTTCTGCGATGAATTTATCAGCAGTAGTGGCTGCATTTCGGGAAAGGATAGTCTGAATAATTGTACATTGTTCGTATGATGCATGATGCTGATAGATGTGATAACACTATGGTGTAACGGGATAGAGCATACTGTCGACCATCCTAGGACTGCTTACATCTATCTTATGAAGTGAACGCTATATTATCAGTACGGTTGATAGATATCTCAGACCGTCTATCGGATACGTGTCGTTGTGTCCAGGGTATCAGGCTATGGCTTATAATGCGGGCGATTCATAGGCTTGTGTCCATTGCTGGAGGTATTTCTTGTGCCGCATCGTAGCTCGTAAGATACGGATTTTTGTATCGGCTCGGTTACAAGTACGTTCGCGATGATGTGTAATATTCAGAGTGGACAAGAGATCGAGGTTATATAGGACAGTCGATACTTGTGTGTGTATCTGGGATATAATGATGTGACATATTCTGTAGTCTCGATCTCAGCCTATAGCGGAGTCTCGGTCATTTATAGATCCCAGCGAGTCTTCGGATCTTCAGTGTGGAGTAGCGCGCGCGCACTGATGTATGTGAACGTTCGCGCGCGCGATTATAGGTCAGGTTTATGAGCGGATTCACCTTGCGACATGGTCAGCTGTACGCTGTGAGATACATGCGGGCTTCGCTGTGGATGTTACAGGGTATAGTAGTAGTACTGTGCGCCGCGAGCGTCTAGGCTGTTTCTGACAGATGACAGTTAGTGGGCTGTCTCTGCGATCGTATATTCTGGTTATCACGCATATATAGTATTTTGATTGTCGATGTCAATGATGACGCGCTGATGGATGAGCTTGTGCGCTGCTTTGTATATGTATGTTTCCTTCGCTTCGGATTGGCAGCAAGACATAGGCCCTGACTTGTCGCGATTCTGAAATTCTTTAATTCTCATCGATTGGAGAGTGATGCGAGTCTACGCTGCACGGGCGCGTTTTGAACGTAGGTAGAGGCCAGACGAGTTGTGCTTCGAGTGAGTAAAAGCGAGGGATATTCCTGACGTATTGCGTCTCTGGTCATGTCAGAGGGAGACTGATGACGTGTGAGACTCCGTTGAGGTATGTGGGTCGCCACCAGATCATGAGCTGGCGCCACGTCGTGGTGGCGGAGTGTCGTGGCGTGACGCGTCTTGAGTGGAGTGAAGTATTGTAAGGTGACACGGCACGTACGTGATGGGCGAGAAGATACCTGTAGGAGAGATTAGGAGGATTATATTATCAAGCGATTCTATTAATAGTCGTGTCGGCTGGTCACAGCGCTGTATGTCGAGCATAGAGTTCTGATAGAGTGTGTGTAGAAATGATCGTCAACTGCGACCTAGCTCAGTAATGCTCGTAAGGGATTTCGGTAGCTCGGAACTGTATGCGATTATGCAAAGGAGTCTTAGCCTCTCTGTAACTACGCATATAGAAAGATGTCTCTAACCTGCGTCGCTTTCGTAGCTGCTTGCAATTGTAGCAGGTCATTACGAATGATGATTTATCATTCACTGCGATCTGATCGATCGACTCAAACATACAGACATCGTTTGGGTGCGACTGAGCTGTTAGCTGGCAGCTATCCGCTCGGTGTCGATCTAGTGGCAAGCAGAGCCACTCTGTAGGTCTGTATTAAGACGAAAGGCGGATACCTTAGCCCACTAGAAAAGAGTGACTCGCGTCGAGGCTGCGCTCAGTATTTATTTGGCACAGAGTAGGAATAGTGCATTGAATCTCGTTGTGCAAGTAGGATATGATATAGGTAGTAGTGTCCCTATCCTGTTTTGACCATGTACGGATCAATCGAGAGAGCAATGCTGTGAGGTGTCGACTTTTCGTGATGTTGTCAGACTATTAGGTATTCAGTAATGGCTAAAATAGTAGTTGTCAGTATACAACTCGTGGAGCTGTATTTGCCAGTTGAACTGCAGCCCTTAGAGTAATGTGTTGATGAGTCGGTCGGCGATCGTGATGCTCTTGACTGATGATACGTCTTCATTGTACTCTATCCGTGCTCGTGAATGCGAGCTGAATCACTGTTCGCTGCGGAAGCTTCTGTATACTCGTGTATTATCGTTGAAGATGTCCTGCGTCGCCGTACACAGGTGCAAGAGACCTGTGGATTATTGCGACTCCTTTTAGGAACACCCATCCGGTGCCTTCACAAGGTAGTCTGTCCTCGTTGTGCTGTCCTTCATTATTGGGGCTTGACAGAACGCAGATGCGACATTTGGTTATGCTTTTGTTTTGATTAGTTTGTAGGCAATAGCTGAGACGATGTTGTTATGAATGCTTCCATTATGGTAGGGGTTGCGTCGTATGGGCAGAGATGAGAATTGAGATATCTAGCTCAGTTAATAGTATGGAGGGGCTTAATTGATTAGATTGACAGATTTTATAAAAGTAAGGTTGTCCTCTTAAATGCAAAGATTGGGGCAGAGTTTTTAAAGCTGATATTTGACGTCGCTAGTTTGCTTATTTCGCTTCGCAGAATTTTGAACCAGAGAGACGATAACCATTCAAGATTTCTTTTACCAGCTCTAGATGGATGGGTAAGATCTTAACCCTCAGCTTAAGTGAACAGTCTGTCGTGAGTTTAACGATATCTTCGTAAGGTCACTTCTATACCAACATCTCTGCGAATGAATTATCGCCATTATAATATTGTTGTCAAAAGTTATCATTTAACATAACACTACTATGATGTCTAGAGAACTACCCTTTTAATAATGCGTCGCCAAGTGCTATTTGTATACATGTTATCGCCTACATACTGTAGCAGATGGCCTGACTCCAATCTGTCGACGCATAACCTTTCAAATATGAATTAGGGTAGGGCTAACTTATTAGCCTCACTATACGTTTTAAGGCCTATTAAAGTTTTTTGAAACTGATTAAAAAATTGATGAAAACTCCAATCTATCTCTACGCGACGTGACCCTCGAAAGTCATAACACTTTAAACGGAAATAGGCTTAGGTTTCATGTGGTGAAATGACGACGTTATTCAAAACAGCGTCAATAAACATGTGAGTGGAATCGTGAAAACTGCAATAATTGTTTGGAATCATATTGGTATTGAAAATTTCAGAAATGGGTACAAGGGACGTATCGATATCGAAATCGTAGCCAACGCTGCCCCGCTTCAATCTGTGTTTTT
>JABUQX010051332.1:0-13659 GCA_015478945.1 Trachelipus rathkii
AAATCTAAACTTTTTGGTGTCAAGTTTATTTTAACTTCCTCTTGCTCATTTCAAATTCCGGCTGAAGTATAAAAGACTTCATAATAACTTGGTCCATCTTCCAGTGTATCAAAGTAAAAGTTGTTATTTCTTTCTCATGAACATTGTTCAAGTCTGGTAAATTGTTAGAATTAAGTTCTTTAAACAGAGGGTGATTTGCTAAGTAATCGGGGGACTCCTTCCAAGGCCTTTAATAGTTACAGTGGACCTGAAATACCTCATTCTCCTTAAACAAAGATTGAAATTCATAAGTAACGTTATTCCGGAAAATCCGAGAAATCTTATAAGGACCTGTATATATTTCATCAAATTTATGTTGTACCTTATCAGATGTTACTATTATTTTCTTTATTACTAATTCTCCCACTTCGAAAGGTCTAAATTTTTCATGCCCTCTAACCCAAAATTTTTTATCAACTCTTGGTGCTATTGGTCGATCTAATATTGGATGTTTCACATTAAGCAAAAATTTCAGAGTGCCATGTATTGCTATAAATGGATACGATCTTACCTAAATTTTCCTCCCAACTGGAACCTTCCTTACTTACTGATTGTAACAAGCTCGCGATAGTGCGATTGGCCCTTTCACATACCCCGTTCCCCCATGATATATATAACTGCTGGTTTTTAAGTGTTTAATCCCATACTGAGATAAAAGTTCCTCAAATTTGCCCATGAATTCCAATCATCGGTCACTAAGTATCTCTTTGGGTACTGTCAATAAATTTGGAAGTATTTTCTTAAAAGAGTCAGCTACTGTAACAGATTTCTTGTTTCTTAGTGGAGTGGCATAGATAAATTTGCTGAAATGATATATGGCCCTAAGTAAATACATATTACTGGATATTGGAGAAGGCATTTGTAACAAATCTATAGCAACAATTTGATATGGCACAGTAGTTTGAATTTATCAGTTAAATAAAATAAAAAATAGGAAAGAACATCCTCCTGTTCTCAAAATTCAAACTACTGTGCCATATCAAATTGTTGCTATAGATTTGTTACAACTGCCTTCTTCAATATCCAGTAATATGTATTTACTTAGAGCCATATATCATTTCAGCAAATTTATCTATGCCACTCCACTAAGAAACAAGAAATCTGTTACAGTAGCTGACTCTTTTAAGAAAATACTTCCAAATTTATTGACAGTACCCAAAGAGATACTTAGTGACCGATGATTGGAATTCATGGGCAAATTTGAGGAACTTTTATCTCAGTATGGGATTAAACACTTAAAAACCAGCAGTTATACATCATGGGGGAACGGGGTCTGTGAAAGGGCCAAACGCACTATCGCGAGCTTGTTACAATCAGTAAGTAAGGAAGGTTCCAGTTGGGAGGAAAATTTAGGTAAGATCGTATCCATTTATAGCAATACATGGCACTCTGAAATTTTTGCTTAATGTGAAACATCCAATATTAGATCGACCAATAGCACCAAGAGTTGATAAAAAATTTTGGGTTAGAGGGCATGAAAAATTTAGACCTTTCGAAGTGGGAGAATTAGTAATAAAGAAAATAATAGTAACATCTGATAAGGTACAACATAAATTTGATGAAATATATACAGGTCCTTATAAGATTTCTCGGATTTTCCAGAATAACGTTACTTATGAATTTCAATCTTTGTTTAAGGAGAATGAGGTATTTCAGGTCCACTGTAACTATTAAAGGCCTTGGAAGGAGTCCCCCGATTACTTAGCAAATCACCCTCTGTTTAAAGAACTTAATTCTAACAATTTACCAGACTTGAACAATGTTCATGAGAAAGAAATAACAACTTTTACTTTGATACACTGGAAGATGGACCAAGTTATTATGAAGTCTTTTATACTTCAGCCGGAATTTGAAATGAGCAAGAGGAAGTTAAAATAAACTTGACACCAAAAAGTTTAGATTTAAGCAACACTATCATTTGAGTGATTTAGAAAGGATTGGTTCTCATATTCAGAATTCGACAAAAAAGTGCAGAATATTGCTAGACACACTTGTAAATATTAAAGCAGAAAACCCAAAATTGCAAATGGAGATTAAAGAAATTCTAACTAATTTAGAGAACCTAACCTCTAGAATAATCGAACCCTTTCAAGAAAATCTGACAACAGATGTGAATGAATATGCTTTGACTTGCATTCTGAAATTACTAATTTACAAATAGGTGAACTGAGGATTCAAATTGATGAGTTTTACGATATTTGTAATGAATTATCTATACAGTCTACTAACTATGATGAATGTGAAATGTCAGGACCAAAACAATCTAGTATTTTAAGTCCTGTTAATAGTCCCCAATCAGAGGTAATTGTAAGTCCCCGCCAGAGGTTTTAATAAAAAAGAGAAAACGAGTAGATGCACAAATCTGCTAACAGTATCAAGAATTCAACTTCAGCCTTATTAATTCTGGAAGAATTACGAGTGCAAAAGCTAAGCAACTTGACATTAATCAGAGTGAGTTTCCGTGATTTTGAGGTATGTTTTTGTTATCGTTTATTTACTTTCTGTTCCATAAAAAGTAATAAAATAAATTTTATGTGAGGGTTAATTTAATGGGGGGGAGAATTGTAGGACAGTAGGAGTAAATAACCAACTACGAAATTTGAGTCAATCTCTGAAGCTTTTCGGCAGAAAAAAAACCTTAGTAAAATTTTAAATCTTTGTTACATGTTTAAATATTTTTGTAATTAGGTTACTGTGTTGTGTGCATTTGAATAAGTTTTTCTTTTTTCATAATTTTTCAGAGTTTGGGAAAAATAGAATGAAATAATTGTTATAAAATAACTAAGCTTAGATAAGCATTCTAATAGTGATAAATAAACACTTTAATGGGTAAACATTAGGATAAATAAAAATTCTGATCGTAAATTGTTGAGTAATGACATTTGTGCAAGATTTGAAATATTTCTGTAAACCAATTGAACATTATTGAGCTGAAATTATTATTGTAATTTACAAGTAACTTGAAATTAACAATGCAGTATGACATTTAAATTAAGCTCCAGAGATAACCTAAACTTTCAATCGAATTGAAGTGAATTAGTTGACAAATACTAACGTGAAATTATCATTATTTTAAGATAGGGATTGGTTGATCTCTACCTAAAAGCTATTTAATTACAATAAAATCCTCACAATATATAAACACCTTCTTATTATTAACAAAATTTAATAATTATAACTCTTATAATAAATACTCATTTTTTAATAATTACGTACTTTAACATAGGTCGGCGTTCGGCAAAGCCATTTTCGATCATTCCTCATGCAATTATAATGAGATTTATTAGAGCTCTAGTATAATAACTTTTATACTTAATAGCTATTCATACACATTATAATATGTGAAATCGTATGCTAACTATTAAAGTTGACTCTGTTACTTATAGACTTACTCAAGAGACATATTTTAGTGATCAATATTTATAGCTAGTAGTAAAGTTTACAGTAAAATTTTATACATAATAATCTACACCATTACTAGCTAGTATTAGTATATTAGAACAAAGTAAACACTATATACCAAGTTAGATCAAATACCAAGTATGGAGGTAGTAGAGTATTTAGTAAATATACTAAATCTATATATATAGGTATAGATACTATTACTAATTATCTTAAGTCTTCAATATAGATGCTTTTTGGCTAATTTATTCCATATAATATCTCATTAATATTATACTATCTAACTAATATATTATATACTATCACCATCTACACACTAAATTATTATATATTATTTAATACTTATTAATTATATTAAATATTAATTATTATTAATCTATTACCTTTACTTTATTAATGATAAACACTTCACATTATAATATTATTATATATAGAATATCAGATAGTACCTCGCTTAGAGGTTATGACTTGCATAACTATATTATAAAATATCTATTATATACCTATATATACCTACTATACTTATTATATACACCTATACTTAACTATACTCTTAATCTATATATATCATCATAATCATATCATCATTGTATTACCTTACTCTATATATATATTACTACATACTTATTTATACTTACTATTAATAACTTAATACTTATAACTATTAATATATAATATATAACATATAATCTTTATTAATATATTATATAATATATATTATATATATATAACTATATCTATATACCTAATATTTTTCATTATTTAAAAATCAAATTTATTTTTCATTTACTTATATAAATTATTATTATATTTCCTTTATATAATTATTATTAATTAATTAATATTATATAAATATTATAATTATTAAATTTATTAATTATTAATTAAATATTATTATTTTATTATATATAATTTAATTAATTATAATATATATATATATAATTATTAATTAATTTAATTATTATAATTATATATTATATAATTTATATATATAATATTTACTTATTAATTTATCTATAATTCATAATTAATATATATTAATTATATATATATAATATAGTATAATAAATATATATATACTTTGATACATAACTCCAATATAACTTTGTAAACATTTTTAATTATATGTATCGTACCTTATGCTAAGATTTGCGCGAGCAAAAATTTTAGCTCATAAGTCCAAGTGAATATTACTTATATTAAACCCGTACATTTGAGATCTCTAACATATCAGACAACAGAGTCAGATATATCATTAAACACTTATAAAGAAAGAATCGAAGACACTAAAATTCATTTATCAATTACATAGTATACTACTATATCTAGAAATTCTGCTCTCTATGAGGCAGAGTATAGAGAGATATGCTACATCTCTCAGGAGGAGATTAGTTGCCACATATCGAATTTCGATCACTATGATTTCGCCAGTGCTCAAATCAAAGAGTCCTGATGCAGAGTTCGGAAAACGCATCTCTTTGGAGAAATTAGGTCTTCGCGCACTCCTAGCAAATTATGATCTCTATCAAGAAGTCTAATCGTACCAACAGATAGGAAGCTTTGTTACTTTTATTTTTTCATTGCTCAATTTTCACTATATGTTTGTAAGTAATTAAAACTATTCACTCTTCAATAATTTATGGTCATTGTACATAATTATAATTGCTATAAACCTCTTATTTACATAGGTGTGCTGCTTCGGGTCCATTAAAAGAACTCACCAAACTTAGCGTTCTTTCCCTCTATAGGTTCCGTTGATCACATCACCAGAGAGAGCCGATACATCCACTCCCCAGAGTAACTTCAATCAAAATTGCTTTTCAGGAATTTACGAAAGAAAAACAAACAAAATGAAAGAAAAGAAAAAACTAAATAATAACTAAAAATAATAATAACATCTCTACAGAAAATGTACTCAAGCAAACCAACATTATCGATACTGGACTTCACTTTTTCATTTCTATTTTGGATTATGGTCTTCAACTATCACAGATCGAGGATTCATCGCCTAAGACTATAGCAAACTTCCTTTATTCAGCATAGGTATTTCTTTCATCACATTCAATGTTTAGGATATCATGGGCAGAAACTCATTTATTGAATTCACCTACGAGCCTTGACTCCTTTCTTCGAGAATTCACTAAATGGTTTCATAGAGTGACCTCTCCATTATAAGTTATGTATGAAAAGAAATTATTTATGTCAAATAATAAGATAGAGTCTCAATGTGTCAAATTGGCAGTGAATGAGTTATTAAGGTGTGTATTAATTTTGTCATCATCACTTGAGTTTATATAAATGTTTCACTTTCTGTTCAATAAAACCTTTCTAAAAAATTTCTAAATTTTCACAAAATGAATTAATTTATACCCCCTTCTCTTTTTATTTTAAAAAATTATAGTTTTATTGTAATAAATTATAAATATCTTATTTAATTATAATTTTAAATGAATTCTTTTGATTAAGTAAAAATTTATAAATATAATTACATAAAAAAAAAAATGATTATAAAGTTTTTTAAAAATTTCAAAAATCTTATATTTTTCTTGATTTATTTTCTCAAATTATTTTCATTTTCTCTGGATATTATATAAAATAAATTTGTTAAAAATAGTAATGAAAGTATAATTTTTTTTGTAGGTAAAAAATTACTTTTTTAACAAAAATGAATAGTACCTAAATCCTCAAAGCTAAACTTTACGCTCTACATATGTAAACTTTACTGCATTGCGGTAAAGGGATTTTTTCCTCCATTTATTTTAAGTTTGGATTTAATGGGTCAAGTGAAAATTATCATTTTAAGGAGAAAAATTCCTTCCCCCCCATACCCCCAACTTACGAAACTTATTGATTCCTTTTCGAAATTTCATAAATATGGTTCTGTTGACACTCTTATATACCCTTATTATGTTAATGTAAAGATAAATCTTATTTTCAAATTAAAGAACTACTAAAACTATTCAGCAAACTTCGTACCTCTACATTTATGTCAAGTATCAACGTATTCTCTCTGTATATACAATTATATTTAGAAAACTACCGTGCGCATTGGTCAAATCATGTATAATACATTAGAAACGTCTTATATACTGGACTTTCCCTTGAGGATTTTAATGGTTCGATCCAAATGTGGCCCTATTTACTTAGTGAATTAATTCATATTGTTTCATATCCAATATATTATTATGTATTATAAATTTATTTTTGTAGCTTTTTTACATTTAAATGTTGTTTGTTATATATCTAACGGATAAACCAAATATGCTTGTACTTTTAATATGCACTTTTTTTAATTTTCTGTATAAATTATCATTATTGGTATTTATATTGATTTCAATACTTGTCATATTGTTTCAGATCTATACGGATGTAACCAGTTATTAGGCTCGTTTTGAATATTCTTCAGAATTTCAATATAGTTGTTGCTTATCAAATGTTTGTATGTTTCCTTATGTCTTCGGACATAATTAAATATGCTTGCATTTGAAAGTACATTAATTTTAATTTCATGTATTTTAAGGTTATTATATTCTGGATATTTTCATATAACATATCTTTCTCACTCCGTGTTTAAGCGCAGGAGTAATGTAGCACTCATTATAACTTTGTAAAATTTTAAATTTATGTTCGTACTTATGCTATAGATTTGCGCGAGCAAAATTTTAGCATAAGTAAAAATGAAATAATATTATATAAACCCGTCCATTTGAGATACTCTTCAGTCAGAATACAGAGTCAGATTACATTAACAAGAAGAAAAAGAAAATTCACTCAAGATACTCTCTCTAGAATTCCTCAAACAGTGAGGTAAAATTTTCAAGGAAAAGGCTGCGACTACATTTCGATCAAACAATTTTCGCCGCTACTAACAAGGAGTCTGAGGCAAGTTGAAAAAACGCACTGGAAAAGGCTGCGACTTGTAATTCGCCTACAAAGAAGTATCTCAACAGAAGGGATATTTTGTTACTTTTATATTTTTCATTGAAATATGTCTTTGTTACTTATGTTGAATAAAAAAAACATCACTTCAAATATGGATTATCCTATAATTTTCCAACCTCTTATATAAGGGTTGCTGCTCACTAAAGAAGCACCAATCTATAATGCCATACCCTATATTATTATATATATATATATTTATATCTTTATCTATATAATAATAATATATATAATACTATATTATATTATATATATATATATATTATATATTAATATTATAATAATATATAATATATATATATATATATATATATATATTATATAATTGTAAAATTCATAAAATATATGAAAATGAATTGAAATTAAAGTAAAGAAGGTGACCAAAACTGTATTTGCTCTGCAAATTTAAAAACAAATTCCATTTTTTTCCGTTGATTTCTGATTATCCGAACACATAAAATAATGGTAATGAGTTTCATACAAAGTTTATCATGTGTAGGGTTAGTTTTAACTGGTTCATAGGCCAATTAAAAAAAAAAATGCAAAAACCTTTAAAGAACTTCATAGGTATCATAAATGATATATCGTTATATCGATAAATTAAAAAATCTGTATTTTTTTAATATCGATCACTTCACCTTAAAAATAATAAGAATAGATTCCTTCTAATGAATAAATAGATCTTACTACTACTACTTCTTCCTTTATTTACTACTCTGACTTTTAACTACTACTACTACTACTAACTACTACTAGCTACTACTACTACTACTACTACTACTACTATACTACTACTACTATTACACTACCACCACTACTAATAATACTTTATAAGGCCTCAAAGCAACTTTCAAATTAATGAGTAAATATAAAACACTTGCTGTTGAAATAGATGCGATTTGTAATGATCCCTGTTTGTAAAAATAATAATAATAATAATAATAATAATATATAATAATAAAATAATAATATAATAATATTAAAGATAATTTGTAAATAAAGAAGATAATATTAATTTAAAGATAATTTAAAAATAATTAATATTTTTAATGATATAATTAAAAGAATAAATAACAATAATAATAAATAATAATAATAATAATAATAATAATAATAATAATAATAATAATAATAATAATAATAATAATAATAATAATAATAATAATAATAATAATAATAATAATAATCATAATAATATTAATAATAATAATAATAATAATAATAATAATAATAATAATAATAATAATAATAATAATAATAATAATAATAATAATAATAATAATATTAATAATAATAATCAACTTATTCACCATTCACTACTACTACTACTACTACTACTACTACTACCTCTACTACTAACACTTTATAAGGACTCAGAGCAACTTTCAAATTAATAAGTAAATAAATAACACTTGCTGCTGAAATAGATGCGAAGTGTAATTGATCACAGTTAGTAATAATTATAATAATAATAATAATAATAATAATAATAATAATAATAATAATAATAATAATAATAATAATAATAATAATAATAATAATAATAATAATAATAATAATAATAATAAAAAAATCAATAATAATAATAATAATAATTAATAAATAATAATAATAACAACAATAATATTATATAGTAATATCTAATGAAAAATCCTAAATAATACAATACTAATATAATAATAATATAATAAATAAAATTTATATAGTAAATATAATAATAATAATAAATAATATAATAATAATAATAATCATAAATAGAATAATAGAGTAATAATATACTAATAATACCATCATTTGAGCCATAAAAACAACAATTAATAATAATATAATGATCAAAAATAAATAATAATAATAATAATAATAATAATAATAACTAATAACTAATAAATAATATAATCTATAGTCTTATGTAATAATAATAATCTATTCAAGGGATATTAAGCTAATAATAATTATTAGATTCAGTAATTAATAATAATAATAATACATAAATAATAATATAATATATATATATAACAATTATAATAATAAAATATATATATAATACATACATTAAATAATAAATAATAAAATAAAGACAACATACTAATGGAAATAATATATTAATAATATAATAAAATAATATATAAATAATATTAAATATAAAAATAATAATAATCATATATAATAAATTAATAATATAATAATAAATAATTAATAATAAAATAAATATAATAATATAAAATAATAAAATATATAAAATATAATAATAAATATATATATAATAATATATAATAACATATAATAATATAATAATAATAATAATAATATATAATAATTAATAATAATAATAATAATAATAATAATAGACAGAAGAAGAAGAAGAAGATAGAAGAAAGAAGAAGAAGAAGAAAGAAGAAAGAAGAAGAAGAAGAAGAAACAGCAAGAAGAAGAAATGAAGAAGAAGAAGAAAGAAGAAGAAGAAAGAAGAAGAAGAAAAGAAGAAGAAGAAGAAGAAGAAGAAGAAGAAGAAGAAGAAGAAGAAGCCAAGAAGAAGACAAGAAGAAGAAGAAGAAGAAGAAGAAAGAAGAAGAAAGAAGCCAAGAAGAAGACAAGAAGAAGAAGAAGAAGAAGAAAGAAGAAGAAGAAGAAGAAGAAGAACTTAGAAGAAGAAGAAGAAGAAAGAAGAAAGAAGAAGAAGAAGAAGAAGAAAGAAGAAGAGAGAAGAGAAGAAGAGAAAATGAAATTGAAAATACTTGTAGGAAAAGTAATCAACCTAGCACAAAAAAATGTAGTAGAGGCATTTGGTTTCAGTCATGAATCAACAGTGAGCTTGTACAAAGGGCACTATCTATTGTTATTTAACTTTTACAAATCATTGAGTGGATTATTAGGCGTGACCTACATTGAGCTTAACCATCAAACAAAAAGAAAAAAATAAGAAAACCAAGGGATCTGATACTATAGGTTCCAACAGTCTATCTCAACCCACTACACATACTACAATCTCAGTAATTCGGGTGATAATGATTACTCCACGGTTAAACGCATATTTTACTTCTGTCGAGCGGCAAACTTTCTCATTTCTCATCATTCAGACCTTCTTCACACTATTCATAATCCAACTCTGGGCCTTCCAATAATACATTGAATACTACACACTTTACATCACAAGTAATTTTAATTATGTATTACAATTTACAGTAAAATAATACTGGTAAATTACTAATGATAATTAAATAACCTAGTAAACTAATACCCATGTGTATATATTTAGTTTTTTATTATAAACTCATAAGTTGTAATAACAATAATATATATAAATATATAAATTAATAATAACAATCAATAATAAAATATAATAACTCACAAATAATAAATTATTATAATAAATAATATAATAATCTAAACAACTATATTGCCCAGATAGCAATCAATCAAATATATACTAATAGATCACTACCTAATCAAATATCTAAACTATTATTTAATTAATTTAATATTTATATACTGTCAATAAATAAAATAAATAATAATATATATTTTACCTCTAGGTCTGGCTAATTTCATTACTTCCGTCTTTTCATATACTTAATTCACCATCACAATAAATAATAATTAACTGTCTAATCATATCACAACAGGACTAGTACCATCCTTCTTATAATATGAACATATTATATTTATGCAAAATAAATAATACAGAATCACTCATCCGATTATAAGCAGATGATTATTATGCTATCTCTTTATAATTTTTATATATATGAATACTATCTTATCATATTTAATAGTAATGATATCACATTAGATATATATTAAATAAAAAGCAGCACATAGTCTCACTCACCACTAGAGGATTTATAATTTACGTGAACGACATGCCACTTAATAGTATAGTCTATAGTGATGCTGATTTATATAGACCTAGAGAGACTCATATTTTGTTCATGTAGTGAGCATTGTCACGTATATCGATTACTGTAATCCTATCGAGCACGTTTCGGTGCAGCAATAATTGCCGGTGTGAGCACTTCACGCTCTTAGTCCAGGTGTATCGTTTATATATGATTTATTTCCGCACTTGCACCAGTAGAGAGAGAGAGAGAGAGATTGATGAGAGAGCAGAATAATAATAAATAATAAATAATAAATATATAAATAATAATAATATATATATATAATAATAATAATATAATAATAATATAATAGGATATAATAATAACAATAAAATAAGTCATAATAATAATAATAATAATAATAATGAATAATAATAATACATAAATATATAAAATAATAATAATAATATAATAATAATATAATAATAATAATAATAATAATAATATAAATAATAAACAATAATAATAATAATAATAATAATAATAATAATAATAATAATAATAATAATAATAATAATAATAATAATAATAAATAATAATATAATAATAATAAATTTTTACCTGTTTTCTTTTAAATACGTTAGGAACGAGAAAACAAAAACAAGTTTTTGGGTGGCATAGCGAAACTGATAATGAAAGCGGTAAAATTCACCAGGTGGAATAGTCTCACTGAGGACTTTGAAAATATCTGGAATGTTTTTGAGAACAGCTTCACAATCTATTGCAATGCTATCGATTCTCTAAAAAAGAAGAGTAAGAAAAAAAAAAGACATTAAGTTACTCAAAATATGGTTTGTACTGAATAATAAATAATATTAACATATAATTAACCTTCTAAATTTGTTACTAGAAAAAAGTAGCAATCATTGAAATTTATATTTTGTAGATACATCCTGATAAAATATTGAAAATACAAATAAAAAATTTAGATTTCGTCACATAAAGGTTGATTCTCTTAAGTTTTTACTCATTACTACAAGTTTTTACTCATTAATTACGGTCTTTTACAATTAAATATTTTTTAAAATATGTAAAATAGATTATTCAATTTAAAAAGGAATTTATTTTTAAAAATAATGGTAATTTTTCCAACAATACCAATTAAAAATAAATAAATTACAAAAAATTATCCAACAATATTTAAAGATTTATAAACCTTACAATTTTTTTAACAGACTTATGAAAACTTTAATATTTTTTAAGTCACTTTTCTTACCAAACTCTTGCTCCATGCTTGGAACCATTGAATGAAATAGGGAATTTGAGAACCAAATTTGTTTTCAAATATGGTAAACACAAGTTATTCTTAAATAAAATTCAGTCAAAGCAATCCAGCAAGCCAATTGGTGGAATAAGAAGATAATAGATAAAATTAGGGATAAACGTGGTTCAAAAGCTTCAAAGGTAGTAACAATATGAATTTGGAAACTTATAGGAGAATAAGGAATGAACCAAATCTGGAAATAAGAAGATCTAAAAAATAATCAGAAATTAACTAGGAAAGAAATAATTAAAAAGATTTGAAGAAATTCTTTTACTTTTTATAAGTTTAATAATAATAACAGGAAGATTGGTCCTATTAAGATAAATGAGAAAGTGGAAGTTTTTAACTTTGAAGAAGAATCAGTCAATATTTTTAACACCTACTTTGTACATCAGTGGTTACAGGTGAAAAGTTTTATAACACTTATGTCAGAGAGCAGAGTAATCACTACTTTACATTCCTTAAAATTACAGGGCAGTTAGTTTTAACATCTCGGTAGTAAAAGTTCTAGAAAAAATATTGAAAAGGCAAACAGAAAAGCATTTAGTCGACAGTAAGGTTTTACAGCTTTCAACATGAGTTTAGAGAAGGTAAATCAAGTGACACATATCTTTTGTTTTCTACAGAATGTCACCACTTACAGGCAGGGTCCTTTTTAAGGAGGAGACAGAAAATATTAATAAAATTAATAGAAATATCTAAATATATTTCAATCTTCTACATAAGTTTTTGACTTCCTTATGTTCTTCTCTTTCTTCTTAGAAACCTTTTCCTCTTAATCCATGATCATCAAAGACTTTTGATAACGTACCTCATTTCGCTTCTAACTGCCACTTTTTGTATGTTACAATATTTTAAAGCTGCCTGGTTCCTGCATCGTTATTTTAAAATTGTTTGGCTACAGCCCTTTCATAATAAAATTACCTAACTCCTGCTCCATCATTTACAACTTCTTTAGTATAGCTAACTCCTTAATTTTCAATTATATATATATATATATATATATATATATATATATATATATATATATATATATATATATATATATATATATATATATATATATGAAGGTATGTTGTTACCTGTGTTAATGTATAGTAGCGAGACTATGGTCTGGAATAAGAGGTATAGATCTTA
>JABUQX010051333.1:0-22500 GCA_015478945.1 Trachelipus rathkii
CCAGAGAGGATCTGTGCGCAGCGCTCATTTTGGAGAGAGCACTTCAGCGGGCTGTCTGCCATGCATGGGGGGCCCTGTTGTTGCGATCTATCCCTATGGTATTCTTTAGTTAAGTTTTCATTTAATCAATAAGTAACTAAGGAAAAAAGTAAGCAAAATCAAAAAAGTTATATTTTGAAAATGAGAAATTTATGAAATATCATAATTTTAGTTTAACAATAATAAAAATTCTTAATTTGATTTTTCCTGTTAATCTAAAATGCATTTCTTAGTTTTTATCCATTTAGAATAATAATAATAATATGTCTATATATGTATATATACCGTATATATTATATATTTATATATATTAAATATATAGGATATATATATAATAGAGTAAATATATATATATATATTTATATATATATATTATATATATCTCGATATGCATCATCATTCATTCATCATCATCTCATCATCATTCTAATCTGGCATTGGCTTCTCATAGAAACTGGGGGTAGGGTGGCTAACTTGCACCAGAAATCCGACAATATATTATATATAGTATAAATATATTATATTATATATTTATATATATTATATATATATATATATTATTATATATATATTAGTATATATATTATATTATATATATTATATATATATATATATATGAGGGTGTTTGTGTGTTTTAGTTGTTTAGCAATATTGTATTGCTCACCCACTCACACACTTCATGTCTCTCGTGTGTGAATGTGTATGGTCCAGTGTGAGTGTACTACTAACGTTACTTGAGGATGGACTTGAAACATTTGGAAGCATTTCTAATTTTTATTGCTTGCAATTAAATGAAACTTTTCAGCCCCAAATATATCAATTTTTAAGCCAAAATTCAGGACAGGTTGGCTTGTTCTACCAATTGCTATCCAGTTTATAATGATTATAATACCAAGTTTAAAAAAATAATTCACTATCAAATACAATGTTTTTTTTTTTTTGACCCTTGAAAGTTGAGATGATGCCATCTACAAAGGACCCCTCCAGCGATCCTTCTTCCCTCAAGTGAACTGGAGGAGCTCATTACGCACTTGCATGCCAATTTAAATCAATTTAAGTAAGAAATAAAACAATATATACTATATATTGTATTTATTTTTTTATGGCATAGTACTATTCTATGTGTCTATATAAGGTTAGTATATAATTAAACTTGTTATATAGTATATAGTACGTATAGTTATGTATTATGATTATATATATCTATATGATGTATATTATAGATTGTATAAGGGTAGATTAAACACTATTATAGAATTGTAATATTTCAGTATTGTGTGTTAGGAACGAAATAGCATAATGATAATCTTGAAAGATAATGTTTTTTTTTTTGCTTTTTTTTTTCGAAAAATATACATTCGGTTGAGTACATTATCCTATGTATATTTATATTTCATTGCACAGACAAATCAGAAAAATTATATTTATTTATTAAGTTTTAATATTTATAATAAGGATTCTAGTAAAACAGTTTGTCTGGTGAGGTATTCAAAGTATGGGCTGACATACAAAAGTGGTCATGATGATTTTTTTTTTATATCATATTGTTCTTGGTGTAATATTGTATACTATATATATATTATATATATATATATATATTATATATATATATAATTAGTATGAAATCAGAGGTAAATATGCTTGTATTCAAGTATATAGTATATGTAAGGTAATAATGGATTTATTGCGGTGAGTTCGGTGTGTGGGGCGGGTTTGAGCTTATTGCTATGCAAGAACTTCATCGTGATATAGAATGAATAGATTATAATGAGTGGATGTGCAGATATGGATGACTATGCATTGACCGAAATGATAGTGGGACGCGCTAGAGACGGATCTCGCGTCGTGCGTATATATACTATTAGTTGTATTGGCTGTAGTCTTCATTGATCGTTAGATATAGTAGTATATATTTATATATAGTAAACCTAGTATAGCTTAATTATATATCGGTGAGGAGACTGTATGGTAGTGTGAGTTGAGGCGAGTAATAGTATCAGTACATGATATTATATTCGAGGTGTATAGCTATTATTAATAGTGAGTGTATATAATATATATATAGTGGATGTCTATATATCATAATATATAGGTATACTGGTGTTTTATTTACATAGTATATATACTCATATATTATATATATAGGCTCATGCGCGGTTCCGGGTCAGGTCGGCATATCGATATTGGGCGACGCTGCATGTTTTGTGGTGTGCTCTACAATCTTTTCTGGGCTTCGGCGGTGGGTCGTAGACCGTTCGTCCGCGGTGCGTTGCTGTGGCGTGTAGGGACGTGCGAGTAGATTGGAGAGTGTTGCCGGGGGTTAGCCTGTGGTGCCTGTCGTATCTCAGGCTGGCGAACGGCATAGCCTGGTCCCTCGTGCCCCGCCGCCGCCCGTGCGCTACTCTTTTTCTTGGCTGCTTCCCCGGCGCGGTCGCTAACCTTTGCACTGTCGATCCATTCCAGGCGCATGTATCACACTGATCATATAGAGAGTCTTGTTGTGTGTTTGTTTGGTGGGGTCTGCTCTGTAAAATATCGCTGAGATGAGTAATTAAGGAGGCGTTGTGTGACAACTATAATCGATTTGAATTTAAAAGAATGATAAATGTAAAATTTTCAATTAAAAAAATTTAATTTTTTTATTTAATTTAAAAATAAAAGCTGAGACTGTACAAATCCTTCTTTTGATACATGGCCATGTAAGTAATATATGAAAGGACCACTAGGGCACTGTGCCTGACTCCTCATATGGGCAAGGCGCTCCCGATTATCAGATTGCATGGGGGGCTTCTATCATCATTGCCTTGTTCGCGCTGATCATCGCCACGCTTTCTTGCGGCCCAGCTTGGCGACTGGTTTCGGCAATTGAAATATAAAAATTATATGGAGTTAGAAGAAGTCAAAGTTATAATAGATTAGGGTCGAATTCAATTCAACTTTTATGTTCCTACTACCGATAATAATATTTATATGTGTGTACGTAATCAGGAGATTTTTATTATACTGACTAAAGTGAAGAAAATGATACAAAAACATTGTTAATTAGACAATACATTGCACAATAAAATAAGAAAGGTATAGTTAGGTGGAAACTATTTCTGTTTGCATATTACTATTGCATGGAGTGTGGTCTCTTCAACAAGGATATATTATAAATTTTCAAAGGAAGCGTGCTATATATAGTATATATATAAATATATATATAATACATAGTATATGTATTGGGCTGTTATAATACATAGTTATCAGGTAATTGATATAATTGTTAAGGTGTATACGCGTAGTATATAGAATATATATCTATATTATATATATATAATTATATAACTATAGTATATATATATATATATAGATATAATTTTTATGTAATTCTATTTGGAGATTGGGCAGGAAGTAGCCAATCATCAGTCTAGATATAGATAAGCATGAATACTAGTAGACGAACTCACAGAAGTGTGTGACACTAGATATTATCAGTTATGTGTCAATGAGAGTAATATGACGAATACAGATACAGAGTATGCAGATTGGTCAGACTGATACAGGTATAGATAGACTGTATAGATACTTATTGTGAAGTGCATAGCCGATCAGTTTCGCGCTCTTGCTATTTTGCATTTGCCATGTTTGTTTGTTTGAAATTAACACTACTCATGGGCAAAGGACTATTAAGCTGAAATGTTGTATAAACTTCATGATTTATAGTTATATATATATATATATGTATATTATTTATATATTGTACATACTGATATAAAGTTTTTACAGATGTTATAGTATATAATATATGTATATATATATATACGTTGCTATGGTAGGAGAGCTTGTAGAATCTAGTAGTATAGCGTGTGTGCACCTCCAGTAACAGAGCAAGGTATAGAATGATTCACTCATCTTTTTACAGGCCATCTTTGGATATAGCTATATAGCATAGCTACGTCTTGACCAATGTCAAATTTAGTACCTGGGTTCATTTTAAATCCTTTGCACTTTTGTGGGCAGCCTATTAAATTTATGGCATATCTTTTGGGGTATTGGTGGCTTGGTTAGGCATGTTAGCTTAATAAATTAATATATATTTGTTTTTAATAACAGCTTAATAAATTACATAGAACCTATTGTGTGTGTAATTATGGAGTTATGTTAATTATTTGCCTGATTAAACTTAAATATTCAAATTTTGTAAACAAAATAATCTACTTTACCTGGTCTAACGAGGAGTAACATTTCTATTTCTGTTTTGTATTTCTCCTTTTGAAAGATAAAAGCTTTTTGAAAACTGATTTCCGTCGAATTCTGTGCATAAATGAAAATAATTTTTTAAAAACTTGGAATTCCAAGAACAAGTTTTTAAAAAATAAAAAACTTTTCGCTTAAAAATTTATGAGATTTTGGTTTTAAATATGTGAGCGTATTAATAATATTTAAAACCAAGATCTTTTCTCAAATAGATACTGGTCTTTATATTAATGAGTCGTTATATTTTCTTTACTTTCATTTCTTTTTTTTTTTTTATGTACTTAGTTCATAAAAGAAATTTTTTAAGTTTTTTTTTTTTATTTATAAAATTACCAAATATAAATTTTTTGGAGGAAACATCAGTATCATCTTATATTATAGATAGTACTACTATAATCTATATTCATATATAGGTTTATCGTTCAGGTTTTATGATACGTATATAGTATATATAGCATATAGTAATATATACCTCATACTAGGTATTATTATATATTTATATTATATATATATATATATATATTATGCTATATATATACGGTATCTATATATAAATATATTATATACTATATATATAATATATGTTAACACACACAGAGAGAGAGAAATTTTTTTTGCTTTTTCATTTTTTACTTATTTTAATATAAGGTAACTACTATTAATTAATTTAGTTTTAATTTTAATTTAATTAAATAGAAAAATATAATAATAAGATGATAATATAATAATAATAATCAATCAATTAATAATAACTGTACTATTAATGGTGTTAATGGTGATAGTTGATGCGAATAATATAATAATAAGTCAATATAAATATAATGAATAATGAATGAATGAATACATGAATAATAATAATACTATGAACAATAATAATATGAAATAATAATATACAGTAATAATAATAATTAATATTAATAGATTGAATATATTATATAATAAGATAATAAGATATAATCAATAATAAATAATTAATAATAATAATGTTAATAATATGTAATAATAATTAGTAATTGCAAATAATCAATAAAATTTAAATAAAATTGAAGTTTATTATATAAAGTTTTCAATTTACTGTATTTGGATACTGCTTGCAATAGCATTATGTCTTTCTAATCTATGCACGGTAAATGCACGCGTGTTATATGCGTTCACAATGCAGAGGCGTGCAGTATGGTGTATTGTTGTATATGACGCAGTAATCTACTTTTTCAGAAATTAACGCAAGTACAATTAGTCACGGCTATTCTTCTGATAACTTATTAACAATTTGTTACAAATTGTGGAGATACATACAACGAGCAGAGTGTATGATATATACAGGTTATATGTATAGATCAAACTAAGTAATATATTTGTAATTATATAATATATCATTATAACTCTAGATATATATGTATTAGTAAATTTTAGTTATTATTATTATTATATAGGAAGTAATATATATATATAATTATACTTATAATCTATCTGTTATCACTATGCATACCTATATATTGCTATTCTGCTCGGTTTGTCTTGGTGTAGTCTTTTGGGCTACTCCTGGTAGTGGTGTACGGCAGTTTCGCTATACGTATATATGCACTAGCCAGTAATTGATCCGTTTTTTAGCAGTAGTACAGCCGTATTTTGTGGAGTGTGCCTTAATAGTAGTATATAATATAAGTTATATAAGTATAATAGTATTATATTAAAGTATATTATATATATAATAGAGGTATATTATATATATATATAAATATATATATATATAATAGTATATATATACATTATACATATATAATATATTTACTAGTCGCTATAGTATGCATCCTTTATAGGGATCTCCAAAGCATATGATTAATCTCGTAAAACATATATTTTATCGTTCGTAGACTTGTGCCAAGATTGGCTGCCGTAAGCAATAATTTTGACATAGTTGTGAACAAAATTTATAAAAGCGTGTTCCCTCTGCTTTGTCTGAGGGCATGCTCTCTCCAGTATTTCTCTTCGTTACTCTTTTCATATCTATCACTGTCCTCGGACTCACACATCACCAACAGCTGCTTGCTTCCTAAGATGAAGAAAATCAAAGTACAGAGAAGTTAAGCCGCCAACTATTCAAGCAAGGAGGTAAAAACTTAGAGAAAAGTCCGCAAACAAGCCATTCACTACTTCGTCAATTTACAAAGGATTGTCATAAAGAATGAAGTCTTTGCAAGTTGTGGTATAACACAGGAAAAGCCGTGGACTGATCATGTGGGAACGTATCGATAATTTAATATAAAAGAGAGAATTCAATAATAGGGGGGAGTGGTTATTGTTAATTTTATTTTATGGAATAAAATTCTTTATTTTTGTTTTATTAGTATTTTATCATGCTAGCTAATCATATATAGATGTGCCTACATCAAGAACTAAGAAGAATGAAATGAATACTATTAAAGAATTTATATTATCAGAGGGCTCGTCCTCATATATCTGTTCGCAGTGCATGTTGTCCGAGGAAGTAAGACATTCCTTCTTAGCGCCTTCTGATAACCCTCATTTTCATTACCAGTAACTACTTATTTACATGTCAAAAATCGAGCTGCGAAAAATTGGGCTATTACACTTCTAGTTATTTTCTAACTCTTATCCTAGCGCAAGAAAAGTTTCGTCTTCCAAAAGAATAGCCAAATGAATGAATAGAAGAACTGCATAGATACTAAAAGCTCCACAAGTGCAAGAAACTCCCAAGAAGATGACGTCAACCGAACTGAAAACGAACTTAATCGATACAAGACATTCTTTGTATTCATTCTTTAATTTAAGTGTTTGGTTATGGTCTGAAACTCGTTTGATTCATACCTGAACCTTTAGGACGCTGCTTGAACGAATTGCTGGATAAGTTCAGTACTCAGTTCCAATCTTTTAGAAACAAATGGAATAGAGATATTTGCATAAAGACAGACACATTGCGGATATCGGTGTGAGGCGATGTGTCCTGGTCGTCTCACCGGACTTTGTCATGCTCGTTCATAAATTACTCCTGTCGGAGAGACGCTCCATGTGGTGGCTATAGAAACATTAAATCCTATCCAAACCACGAATGGAACAAGTTCTTTTTCAAGATTTTCATGCAGTTTGTACCTCATCCTGAGGTGTCAAAGCCTTCTCTTCGTTTAGTAAGACGCATGCAATTTTTGGCCTACTAGGATCCACACGATATCATGTATGACTTAAATCTTGCTTACAGCTGTTCGAAAATTCAAAACGATTTCATCGTCAAGTGACATTCTCATGAAGCAACTTGTGTGCGATATCTCTAATATTTAATATAACATTTGTATTTTCTTGCATTCATATGTTTGTATAGGATATAATAAATATGCTTATATTTGAATGTATCCCTTTTCATTGTTTACGATATTTTTAATTTTGTTCATATATCATTTTATATTTTGTTAATCTCTTAACTAATTCCAATGTCTGGTGTATGTGTGCTACATCTCTTCGGACATAACAGATAAGCTTGAGTACTTGGAATGTCATTGGCAATTAGCTACTATTTTTTATTATTTGTTCGCTCCTGAATGTTTTAATATGTTGCCATTTTCGAATGTCCCAAATATGTATGCATTTGAATGATTATTATTGTCTTAATTATTATCGCTATTTATATACTTGACACGCACTCTTTTTTTTAGCGTGAAAGTAATGTAACAACAAAGCATAATTAATCGTCAAAAATTAAAATTTGGTTCGTACTGTTGGCCAAGAATTGTGCAGTAAGCAAATTTGACATAAGCGAGAACAAAATTGTTAAAAGGCTCGCCTGCTTTGGTTGAGGCATCGTTCTCTCCCATTTTCTCTCCCCGCTCTTTTCTCAATAAAATTACCGAAGACTTTCTTCAAGCACTACGTTGACTCATAGGAAGACGAGGCCGTCCTTCTGTAATTTACTTTGAAAACGCTACTTACCTAGGGAGGAAACTTTAAAATATCCTTAACACTTGCAGAATCTTCCTTCAATTACAAAGATTTTTAAAGAATAACTTGGCAAGGCGTTTAACACAGGAAAAGGCCGTTGACTCCTCAATAAATTACAAGGAAAAAAAAGAGAGAATCTCAATAAAAGGGAGTCCATTGTTTATTAATTTTAATTGAATAATCATTCATTTGTTATCACTTTTAACATCATCATTCCACTTATTATAAGAGCCGTAGAACAGAAAGAAGAATCCAAAAACTATCAAACTTATTTTAAGGGTCCCTATATATATATATATATATAATATATAAGTGTATAATATAATATATTATATATATTATATAATATTATATATTATATATATATATATATATATATATATAATATATATTATATATATATATTATATCTATATAATATATATAATATATATATATATATATATTATATATATATTAATATATATATTTATAGTATATATATATATATATATATATATATATATATATATATATAATATATATATATATATATTATATTGTGTGTGTGTGTGTGTGTGTGTGTTGTGTGTGTGTGTGTGTGTGTGTGTTGTGTGGTTGTGTGAGAATGTTAATAAATTTTTATTCTAAAATATTTAGAATCAAATAAAAAAAATTAAAATTAAGAATTTAACATAAAACATACCGAATCGTCTCACTGATAATATTCAACACATACTATGAAAGGACGTGGTTTGAGATAAAGGCTGAAGTAAATTAGCGCTTGTTGCCTTGGCGTACTGCAATGGTGACTGAAAAATCTGAATTACGAACTGTAAGGTTATTTACGTTGTTCTTTTTTTAATATTTTCATTTTCAAAATATGAATAAATAGATGGCAGGCAAACATTTGATTATCCGCTTTAACAGGAACCCGTGAGGATGGGTATTTATCTGTACATTTGCGTAGCATAGGTTTATCTACACACTGCAATTGTTTGTTCTTCTGCTTCTCCTCTCTGTCTGCCTGTCTGCTCTTTCGCTTCTTCGCTTCGTGTCATCTAATATATTTAGGTATATTTCTATATATAGTATATATATGTTAAGTGTATGTGATATTATTTATAGTATATACTTTATAGTATATATGCTTTGGGTGTTTTTGTCTTGTCTGTCGATTTTAGTGGGCTTTTGTTGGTCCTGGTGGGTCTTGATGCCGTTTTGTTGGTGTTGGGCATTCGGCTTGTAGTTCTGCTTGTGCGTTTTGTTGTTTTTTGTAGGCGGTCCGTTTTGGAGTTGTTGGGCGTGAGTGTTTGTCTTTGTGGTGCTCTGTCGTTGTTGTGGTTTGTTTTGGATTTTTTTTAACACATGCGCGGATGAAGTGTCGGTGTTTACTGGTTTTGTTTTTCCGGCGTGGATCAACGTCTCGAGTAGTGTTTTGTCACTGTGGTGCTGGTCACAGCGACGTGTTCCGGTGCGGAGTCTTTGTTGGGCTGTTCAGTTCGCGTACTTTTACGATTCAGTGTATGTCTGATCTCCGGGATGCCGCTCAAGGAGGGCGGGTGCACCCAAAGTTGGCATCGTGCTAGGCTGCGATTGTTACTTCAGCTTGATCAGACCTGGCGTAGATTGCGTGGTCGATGGTATAATGTTGAGTTGTGCTCGCGTTGTTGGCGGTGGTCTTGTGTGGTAGTTGTGTGTGTTTCGTCGTTTGCCGTAGGCGCGCTCTTTGAAAGTTGCGGGTTTGTGATATCTCCGTTCGGAGGGTGGTATATTATATTATATATATAATATTTAATATAATTAATATTATATATTATATATATATAGCGTGTATAATATCTATATAATATATTATTATAGTATTATATAATATAATATATTACTATTATATAATACAAATATATTATTTAGTATATTATAGTTATATATATAGGTTTATATATAAATATAATAGTTGTAATAGTATAATATAATAAGGATGAGGTCATTATATATATATATAGTAGAAATTATTATTTAATATAGTAATCGTTACTTAATTTGAGATGTGAGATGTAAGTTACTGGTAAGAGATGAGAGATGTGTATATATCATATATATGTATTATATATATAGTATATATTGTATATTAATTATATAATTGATGGTAGTTATATGTATATATATATTATTCTAGTATATTATATTTATATGTATTATTATATATATCTTCGCCTTTTTGCACTTCATACGGTATATGTATTATTTATATATTACTGAGTATATATATATATATATATTATGATAGTGATATACTCACTCACTTAATTTAATTTATTTAAGAAGGTTTTTCTCAATAGATTTTTAATATATAAGGTAAAAGAGGATATTATTATTATATATAATTATATTATATATGTAATTCATGATGAACAATAGGATAAATAATAATTATTATGGTATATATTATGATTTTTAGCCGTGTTAGTGTTTGTATAAGCGTAGGGGGTTTATTGTTACTGTCGTCTATTGTTTGATGGTGAGTCCATATCGGGTGTAGGGTATACTACTTAGGTTGGTTGACGAAATGTTCAGTTTGGTGTTGCGTGAAAGTGTATATAAGTTTGTACATTGTGTTGTGGTACGATTGGCTAGATAAAGATTAAGATATTATAAAGATTGTTGTTTTTTAATTTTTTGTTTACTTTTTATTATTCAGGATTGATTTCTTTATATTTATCTACCACAAGATTAAAGATGTGAAAAATTGTGATTGTTTGAGTGAATGAATTTGTTAATTTTCTATACATTTATATTCATGTATGATTATTATTTGAGTCTGTATTCTTTATCGTTATATTAGTGATGGTATTTGATCTGGCTCATTTCTCGTCTCTATGGGTCGTGGATATCTATATATTAGCGTATAGCTAGTATATATGTGCCTGCGCTTAGTTCTAGTAGGTTAGTATGGAGTATACTTGCTGTGCGGCGTATTTTATTCTCAGTGTTTATTGTTATGAGTGTGATGTATATAGTATTATAGATTTCCTCGTATATAGTTTATATTTTATATAGTATATGCGTGATACGTAAGTATAGCTATAGGTCGCGTATTTTTGGTATACTTAGTGATAGTCAATGGTGTAATATGTTATTATTTTAATAGGTAAGTATTATAACACTTGAAAAAGTATATATTGATTAAGTATAATATATATAATATAATTTAGTATATAAAATGGGTTGTTCCCAGGGAAAACCGGATCTTAAGGTATGAGTATATACTAATATATAGATATATAATTGATTATATATATATATATATAGTAGTGATACTTATTATATATGTATATATATATATATATACTATATATATATAATATCTATATATGTTTATCATTATATATATAATAACACTATTATATATATTATATAATCATGGGGTCATGTTTCTAGAGGATTTGGTCCTTATATGAAGTATATATATGGATAAAGGTATTATTAGTATATATATATATATATATATATTCACTCATATGGTATATAATATATGAGTAAGTCAGGCGTTATTAGGGGTAGTATAGTTGTTTATTACGTATATTATCTATATATAGTTTGCTATATTACTACTATCGCTGTCTTGGTATAGTGGAGTCTGCTAGCTAATTCTTGCGTCCTACCACTACACTAGCCTGTTCCGCCGTGTTAGTATATTCTGTCATCTGTAGCATTTTATACTTTATTCCACCCATGAATAAACTTATACTCTCATTATATTTAACACCGGTACAACATACCCTCATGCAGAACCCTAGACTACTCTAAGACTTAACCCCTTTGCCTTCACCAAGAGATGTTTATTACAGTATTCCAGCCACGCGTCTTTTCTACTTCCGACTTTACAACTTTCCTACTCATACGTCTCGTCTGGGCATGACTTCCGTTCCTCTGTCTTCATGTGTGTGGTCCAAAATATAGCCTAAATATTTAACTCAGATTTTCGTTTTTGCCAGTTGCCTGTGTCGGATTCAGCGTCCAAATGATATTTTAGGTCATGAGTAGAGATCTGTAAGCGGCAGTCGGGACCTTGCTGAGTTTTTCGCGGCACTGGCTTGGTACACCGTCACCAGATTGCCCAGCGCGGCTCCAGGCAGGTCATCTAGTGCAGAGGTGTCATTTTACCCAGATTTTTGGTTTTTTTGTGGGTTTTTAATGTACTATCATTTAAGTTTGAACATTCTTAATTCAGAAATATCCTGCCTTTTAACACATAATTCTGTGAGATGAGAGGTGAATGGTCAGACTGTGATGCTAGTTGACCACTGCCGTGCTAGTATCACATTCCAGGCTGTGTGTATTGAAAAGTATAATTTCAGCTTTAAGATTTGCACCACCACAAAGAACCAAAAATCGTGTCAAGTCGAATCACCAACAACTACTTTCGTACACTGATAGTACATTTCACCCTCGGTTGTGTGAGATCTGGTCAGAAATCATCATTTGTATGGAGAGGCTGCATGTTGCACAATGATCATTTGGGCTTACCTACGCTGGGCAATCTTGGTTAGATAGGTGCCTAGTTTCATTATAATTCGATTAGGGACCCATGATGTTTTTGGATGAACAGGGGCATGACATCAGAGGTTAGATAGTTCAAATAGTTGTCAGCGGTGAGTGACAGATAAGAGAGTAGAGTTTGGCCTGATGTGGTGTTTTTTATACTGCTGTAATTTGCGATGCGTACGAATAACGAGAGTTACTTTCATTGAGAAATGTCCTTTCTAGGGTTCTTCTCCAGGTAGTTCGCTTCACCCCATGTGTAGCTCGAATCTACACCGCGCATTGTCACGATCAAGACCTATAGGTAATGAGTAGTAAGTCTGTTTTATAATAGCTTCCATCAGAATGAACCTAACGCACACCGATGCCAGCACTTGACATTTCGAATTAGGATTTGATGACGTTATATGGCCCTTGCTGTTACTGTCGGGAACTGTGTTGTCCAATTGTATTTTTTATCAGTAGTGTTTTAATTTTGATTAACATATTTTTGTATATATATTATTATTAGTATATATGTATATGATTACTATTTATATGGTTGATCAGTATTATAGTACTATCTAATGAGTACATAGCCACGTTACGTTTTAACATTGTCTACGACTTAATTTATGATATACTTATAATATTATATTAAGTATCATATAATATATTAGTAATACTCGTGCGGTGTATATATATTATATGGATATTAGAATATAAATATATATTTATATATTATTGTCTGTACTTCTTATTATTGTTATGTCAACAGTGTTAAAAGTCATTTGTTGTTATGAGTATGGCATCCTTGAGGATCTGTCCGTGAATTATATAGTGAAAGCCGGTGTACGAACCGAATAACGTTGTTGAAGGTGCGGAGGTGCGCTCATTTTGATGTTTGTGGTGCTGGTGCCACACACAAATGTTCGTCCTGCTGTCCTGGTGCTCGTGTAGTGCTATGCGGTGCTCGAATTGAAATATAAAAGTGTAACAGTTTGCTGTGCGTTTTGGCGAAATATACATTGGCTGGCGGTGCCAGGAGGCCGAGTGCCGGGTTGCTAGAAAGCTTCTGGGTGCCTTGAGCACTCTGTTCCTTGTTCTATGGTAGTAGAGATTTTTAATATTTTTTCATTATCACTATATTCTTTCTTGCTACACGGAGCTATATTAGTATTTTGTTGGAGCGACCGAAGCAGTTACACGTCTCCATGTCGTTGGTCTCCGATATAAGCAAGTTGTACTTAAATTCAGCTGCATTTTTCCACAAACCATTTGAATAATCTCTCCATTTCGCGCGTTCCCCTCCTTCCGTCGCTCCTCGCTCTCTCTCTCGCTCCTCCTCCTTCCTTTATTTCCGCTCCTCCTCCGCTTTTCCTCTCTCCTCCTTTCATCCTCCCTCAATCGTCCTCCTCCCTCTCCCTCTTATCTCAACTCCTACCATTCTCTCCTCTCCTCTTCTTTCTCCTTCAGTGGTCTCTACTCATTCTTTAATTTTCACAGTATATATTACCTCCACCTCCTCCTCCTCCCAATTGACACTCTTCAGTCTTGGTAAATTGCTTTTGATAACAGTAAAACCACTGATAATCCACATTTTACATGTTAGTCTTTCATTGTAATCTTATTTCTTTCTCATAAATATATATTATTAATTTTTTAATTATTATTGATCTTGACAAAGCAAAGCATACTTATTGACAGAAGTACAGTAATTATTTATAATATTGATCTCTTTTAGTTAGTGTAGTTTACTTTGGAATATTTAATAGTCATATATATAATATAGATTAAATATTGAATTTATATTTTATATATATTTATGTTAGAATGTATAGTTTATTTTATATGTTTTAATAATTAAAGAGTGTAAAGTAAATGGTTGTAAAAAATTATAACTACGTAGTCAACGATAATATTAGAGCTATATATACTAGAACATAAGGGGTACAGTTTATATTCCAAGTAGTCAACTATAGGAGGCAGCATATTCTAAATTAACTAACGATTATAATATATTACTATATATAGATATTAAATGGAAAATGATGCAAAAAAAAGGAATTAAGTTTATTAATAAAAATTTGGAATTTTTTATATATTTTTTGAATGTATATGTTTATATTGGTCATTGGTACATCTTGTATTAATGCGATTAGTCGTTTTATATATTGTTCTCTTGAGATTAGAATTTATTTAACATGGAAAAATGCATAGTGATAGAATTTATAATAACGTTTAGGGTGATATTAATGTAGCATCTCCTCCGGTAGAGCGACTAACTAAGATTATAGTGCTTGCATTTTATTTGTACCAGTCATATATTGTAAATTGTCTTTATATTTTCTGTCCGCTCGTTTCTTGGACCTACTCTAATTTTTATACTTATAGTAATATATTATCATAATATCTTTTATTGCATTATAGTCAAAGAATCGATTCTGATGAAAACGGACATGTTTCCAATGGAATGTTTTTTATTATCTATTCTTATATTCATATTAATGTTTATAAACTCTTAATGTTTTCTACTTTCAATTATGCTTATCTTATTTTACTATCATATCTATTATGATTATCTTAGCCTGGCGTATCTTTTCTCTTCTTTATAGATATAGATGAGTCGTGCTTGACTCATTTCTATCTATTTTTATTTTGTCACAATTCAACGCTCCTTATGTTAGAGGCCATTATACCGGTTATTCTACTTCGTCACATGAGGTCTTCAATCCACCATCACAGGGCCGTCTTATCTCCGTGGATGAATTGGGTATATGGAAGATAATAACCCTGTTTTATTTGTACGATTTCCTATGGAATTGAACAGTTGTATATTGATATGGCTATAGGCATGCCATATTTTGTTTAGGGGACCTCAGAACCTTCGAAGTTAATTTAACCGCGGATGTGAGGCTGTCCTGCTACCACTTTGGTGTGTATCTCTGAGCTTTCATAATACAGTGAAGTATTATTATATTAGGTGTCCGTAGCGTATAGTTAGTTACCGGGTAGGATCTATTACCTATAGAGGTAGCCACATATACAGCCTTAACCCTTAACGTTGGGTAGGATTCGGAAAGTTGATATGATTTTCTCATGGGCCTGGTTACCTGTTGGGTGTAGTATAAGGTACTACTGACAAGCTTATATTGATTATATATATTACGCATTTACAATGCCTTACCTCCTGCTTTATTGATACATCTTGTATGGTTTCATTTTCTGTTTTATTCGGGTTCATATATTTGTACTAAATATATACATTTGATATATCTCTTAATTTAAGAAGACAAAAAAAAAATTAGAAAGTTTTTTTTTCCCTCTTTGGCCCGGTCCCACCGGGTTGGTCTTAATCTTTTATGATACACTTGGTCTTATCAAGAATACAAACGTTTTATTAAAAATCAATTGTCGTCATTAGGTTACCATTCTGTTCCGGGTTTCACGCCTTGACCGTATCCACGTCGAGTTCCTCCTATCTCAACTTCAGACCAGTTGTTTTCTTGCTTTAAACTCCTTTCTGCTACACCGCACCTGGAGAGCAGTGCCTCCGCTCGCACTGGGACCGGTCTCCAGCGAGGATGAGCATCGCTCGACTGCATTATGGGCGCGTCGACACCATTGACTCAAAGAGTGCCCTGCATTAAGGCTGGTGGCGGCAATAAATCCTTGGAAAAATTTTAAAGATGTCTATTACCCATTAGGAGTCATTCGTCCCACCATCTTGTTTACTCCACATATGTCTGGGCTCCCGATTGGTAGGTCTCGATTAGACGTCGGCACCTGACTATCAGTGATCTCCTCTCCTGAATTTATAGTTATAACGATTATTTTGACGTAAGTCTCAGCTGAACAGTATCTAAGCTCTTAAGCTTTGAACGATGAATAACAACTATGAGTATAACCGAGTTGAAAATGCTTGTGAATTAAGCTATGTTTTGCTTCAGTTTTATTATAAAACGACTGTTAGACAGAGTTGAGACATCCTCTGCAGTCTATCGTTAATCGAGAAATGATCACCGGTAACAACGCTCACCAAGCGTTTGCAATATCCTATTGACGGGCATCAAAAGTGGAACATGGCATTCGCCGTCTTTTAAAATCGAGATCATTGTGCTCGATGCTCACTTCCAAACACCATCCGTGATGATTCATTCTGTCAAAGTCTCCAATATTGTAGCACTTTGTTTAATTCAATCTAGATTAACAATATCGTATTCTCATATGTGTCGCTTATCTCCGAACTTCTCAAAAAAGTTATTGACACTTAGAATATACATAGAATCCATACATCATCTTTCTATTCCTATTGGAAACAACCAACTCTAACAAATTTCCTGATCTACACTACTGCTTCAGGCAGAAATCAACTGATAATCCGCTCCCATTAATAAACATGGGCATCTCTGATGATTCGTTCTTCACGCAACCAACGAGTCACAATCACACTAACATAGCCATTTTTCGAAACTAACATCTCACTTACGCAACTTACATGAAGCAAAGTCCTTCACAAATACTCTACTACGCACAGATTCACTCTCACAACGTCCGGTACTGATTAAAATCCAATAATCTTCTATTGTATACGACTATTTAACCTTGCACCACTAAGTGAATTTATTAATGTTGCCCGCTGCTACAGTCGGGACTATATTATAGCACAGTTTTTCAGTCTATTTTCTCTCATCCCATCTTTATCATATCTACCCATTCCTTAGCCACATAATACACCAAATGTGTCTAAACAAAACCATCTCATTAAATTAATTAACATAATTATATATATGAATTAGGTCACATTACTTTCAATTTGGAGTTGTCGTTAGGCTTACTACTTACTTATTTTTGATAATAGCATGTTCAAGTTGGCATTGTCGTAATAATAACATAATTTATGTATATGCGATGTTATATCAAAAGTGACAATATTTGTGAGGAACTTTAAGCCAGTGTTTATTGCGACTTATCTTATTCAACTCGGAATATAATCGCCGCTAATCATCTTATATAGTAAGAGGTGACAATTGAATATGGGGATGTGCAGTATAACTTCATTAATCTATAAATCTGTCCTCTATGCATCCAGATCTTTCTTTCAAACTACGATTGCATGCAGTGCATGCACGATTCTATCTGTCCACCAACTCACTGTCGCTTGAATCTACTTGGACTTCCATATAGCGAGTTTTACTTTATATGCCGTTACACTAGTTTATGATCCTTTTAGCATGCTCCCCACTTCTTGGTTGTTATAAACTGGGAGACTTCATCACAGCTTGTCACCTTTTATTATGGGGTAGACTTGATATCTCGCTCTTAAAGGTCATAAGTCAATTTTTATGTTTGACATTACTCCTAATATCACACTTTTCCGCTGGAGATAGCTCCAATATTATTTAAGGGACCAGGACTCCCTGAGGACAACTTAAATATAAATACGTTTAGGATACTATTTTTGCGACTTACTTCTTCCTTCTATAGCATTATGTATCTTCTTTTGCTTATCTATCTTTGTTTTGAATTCTTATATGACGGACATTTCACCCGTAAAGTTGGGATAGATGAGTTTTAAAAAACAGAATGATTGATTTATCCAAATTAGAATATTATCCTTAATTTGAGAAAAAAGAGATGAAATGAGATGGATGGTTCTGAGATTTTCAATTAAGCTATATTTTCCAGCTTGCTTTTATTATCTATTTACCGTATACGTGTGTAAGTGGGACTGCCAGCTTTCATTCAGGGCACAGCTATTCCACCTTTCTCGCCCTTAACTAATTCTGGTTCTCGTGCTAACTCCATTATGATGATACCCGAACTCTGCTTCCTCTCACCGCAACGCTTATTACTATCACATTGGCAACAAAAATATCTGTGCATCGCTGCGATATGTGCTGCCTCAGGTAGAAGTCGTGTAGGTGGAGACGCTACACCTTGGTGGATTACTCATGTGATTTTGTGCTCTAGTCAGGACTCTGGTATGCTCTCTACCGCTTAATACAGTGATAACGCCTCCGTTTGCTAGAAGTGTCTAGAGATATTGGTCCTCTCTCATGCAGACTATCGAGTGGTATTATACTTATCGCACTATGAGGAAGTATTATGAAACACAAGACACAGGTCTTGTTTACATTTGTATTGTAGGGTATGCTAAAAGTGCGCAACGGCTCGTGAGAGAAATGAATACGAGTGCTGCCTAGTGGTAACAGACAGTAGCATGGCTTAAATGGCAGATAAATTGGAGAATGATGCAGTAAAACGTTGAAAAAGGTTACTCTGCAATTTGAAGTTTAAGTTTGATGGGAATCCCTTTTTTTCAGCTCAACCAATCAAGATGTTTCAAGCCACTGATGTCGCTTATAAACTGGATATTCCAAAATGCTTATATTAACGCGAATGCTTTTGGGCACCAAGGTACGCAACAGAGACCACTCTATTTCGCGTTGATCGTTCCAGTACTTGTCAATATAATGGAGAGGACAATTGGTTCGAGATGGCGCCTTCTCCTGTTACGGAGAGTCGCCAGGTATTGTCCCGTCTGCAGGCTTTTCAAACTTCAGCATTTGGTTTTTTGCATATAAACTCGTGATCCGACTTCTGCGAATTCTTGTTTAAATAGGTGGGAGTCACATGACGATCACAAAAAGCTCTTCACTGATTTGGAGGGTGGTTGCTAATTGGTGGGTCATATATCTTTGGATATTGGAAAGAATAAATGACACAAACGTATGGAAATGTAACTCGTGAGGTTACTCAACTATAAAGCACTGCGCACAACTTAAATAACGGCAGAATATATTTACCGAGGACGCATCACAATATCTTCGATCTTAATTCGAAATGCTTGATGTGAGTAGCATCAACAGATCCAATCCAGTTCGGTGTTTAGGCTCCGTCTCTTCTGATAGTACTTATATTATGCACGCACACATTATCTAACTCGGTTAGTGAAAAGAGTGGTGTCGCGTACAGAGGTTGTTAGACAAGTAGAAATATTAAAGTAAGTGTTAGGGTTATTCTACACATTGGCATCACTCAGATATCTCAAATGATCTATTCAGCAATATGCATCTGGTCGCAAGAGTATGAGATATAAAGCTCTAGTTATTTTTCTATCTTACTTAGTGACGTTTGTACATGGCGACCATTTGTGAAAATTGCATGCCAGAAAAAGGTGCTAAAGGCGTGCTCATTTAGTTCATTGAGAATCTGGAATCTTCAGAAATTAGTCTTCTGACGAAATATTTCCGCAATAGCGGAGTAAATCCATAGCCTTCCATTTTCGGTTCACACCTCAAAGACAAAACAGTACTCACGTCATTGAATTGAGATTATCGGAAACAGAATAGGAGTTAGTTGAGAGAACATCGTATCCCAGTTAACTATGTCACAGGTCATTAGTTTTTAGGCCGTCAATTCGTATTGATACGGCACCCTAAAAATATGCACGGAATATCGACACTAAACAACATTCCGGTAAAACGAATTTACGTCCATCGCGTCAGTCTATACGAAATGTCTTAGCTTGACCGTAGCTAAAGCTCTTCGAGATACTCCTCATGGGGGTTCGCTGAATCGATTGAGACGAAAGTCTCGTCGTATTTGAGAAATACGATCTCACATGAACTAACCATCGACAAGTAATATATTGTATTATCGAGCTTTGTCGTGAGGTATAGTTTTGGTATTGAGTCAGGTCTTTCTCAACTCTGACTTTTATCAGATTTATATGTTCTATAGCTCAACCGCCTGTCTTACATTGGTGTGCGTCTGCTCACAATAGGAGAATTGAGAGTGTTTCTCGAAGACGTGAGCTACGCAATGTAGGTGATGGACTATTCCGAGGACCATTCACTCACCTGAGAGTATGATGTACAATGTAAAATAACGCATATTGATCAAGTGATGCATGTAGTTACACAATGTTCACTATCTCCATGTTTATCTTTTGCTTATGCAACACCAAGGTGATGCATTATGAAATAGTTAGATCAGATTGCATAGGCAAGAGATTATGAGACCTTTTCAAGAAGTGCTCTCCTACCTTTAAGGGTATTTGTGATTCTAGGTTGCAAACAGTTTTATAAGAACTCGAGTTTCCACAATGTATCTCCAAACAATTTAAACTATTATATTGCACAGAATGCCTTATTTCTCTTTAGTGGGAAGCAGGTATTTACCTTCTCAGGTGTGGGCTACTACATCCTGTTCGGTTGCTTTCATCAGTATATATGAATGCCATGCTCATGGGTAATAAGTTTGAAGCTCAGAGTTAGGGGGGTCCCAGGCAACATCGCGGACAATGCTCTATTTTATAGAGCTTGCATAAACTTGTCTACACGTGATCTTCAATTTCGTGTAGATTTACTCTTTGGTGGTTTCTATTTTACTTGTATTGTGGAGGGACAGACTAGTGGTTTGTGTGTTGTGTACTGAGTGCCGTACTTTTCTCTGATACTGCAGAGCCACGTAGAGTAGTTGTAAGCTCATACGATAAACTAGAGGTCTCACATTATCCAACTCTTTCGCTCGTCTTGTTTATTTCTTATATAGCCCTGAGGATGACTTTGAAAGTGTGCAAGTTTAATGTAGTTGCAAAATCATTCGCTTGTAGAATTTTAGATGTCGCTTATCCTAGGCCATACTCGCTTAGTGCATTGGTATTGACGTCTTTCAGCTTTATTTCGTCATCAGCACCTCGTCAAGGGGACTTCACACAATCCTATAATTAATTAAGAAAACACAAAGGGTGGAGCGCCTCTCATCGAATGACAAACAATTTACTTGGTGTACTTTTTGCATCGCGAGCTATATTCGTGAAGAGGAGTATTTCAAATATTATCACTAAGTTGCTGTGTCTCGCGTAGTCTCACGGCATTAATGGGATTGAAGGTCGTACCAAATGAGATATATAAATCGATTAACAGACGAGTGAAGCATTAGGAATTGACAGCGTTGCCAATAGTTCAGAGAAACACATAGTATGAGCTTGAATTGGTTTTCAATACCAGAGTAATAGTCCATATACTACGATCGACAGGACGCAGCCATCCCCATCAACTGATTATTATACTGCTATTCCTGTTTTGGTCACGTGGCCGACAAGGGCTGGGTCCCTGGCCGACTTCGGGTACTGGCAGGAAGTGTGTGTTTTGGGCCAAGATGCAATCAGTGAGGGAGCAAAGCCAGACATATAAAGCGAACATTGTGAGGAGCTTTTCCTTCTCACCAAAAGGTGATACTGGTGCACGCCTTTCTTCGCATGGTGCGGTCGATTGACCCTACACTACACGTAACACGACGTGACACACTTGATCACCTACCACACTAACATTCTTTACACAGATCGTAATCACACTCATCTGTCGGTTATTTCTTCTCACACACTACACACATCTACCACACTACCACATCACAGCACACGGCTACTTCATGGACCCACACACACACCTATCATGACACGAATTCCTCTACTTCATTTTTTTTCTTCGTAACGGTGAATGATCAGATCACGCGGCTTCTTTCCGGTGTGTTAACCACCTTCGCCCACTTAATTCTTTTTGAAAATCTTTGTAAATTTGAGGAGAGTCGATTCTCTTGTTGCGGACTTTTCTGAAGTTTTACCTCCCTTGACTTTGCAAGTTGGGTTTTCTTCGGTAACTCTTGGATTTCTTTCATCTTAAGGAAACAAGTAAATGAGTAGTTGTTCCGAGTGATAATGAGAAGAGAGAGGGAGAGAAAATGGGAGAGAAGTGCTCAACA
>JABUQX010051333.1:27500-39687 GCA_015478945.1 Trachelipus rathkii
TACTCTTCATCTGCAACTATTCTTCACCACACACCTACACAATCAAACATTACGTTATTCACACAGTTTGCGGTTGCAGTCTGGCTTGTTCTCGTTTGATATTCGCACAGAGATGTGGCTCGTTTCTTCTGCTCATAATTTTTTCGGCGTCCGACTCTCTTTACAGAGTCAGCACGCACATCACTACAACAAGTCGACTTTTATATTTTTGCACGCCGGAACTCGTCGCCAGAACATTTCCTGCTATCCCGTCATCTCATCCGCCGGTTCATGCACCCTTCACACAAGAATTGGTTATTCTCGCGCGTTGGCGTTATAACTAGCATATTTTGTGCATTATCTGTTTGCAGATATCCGTCTCGTGTTTGAGTATTGTCGGGATTTTTCTTCTATTCTCGCGTCATCTCTCTATCATTCACCAACACTCAAATATCTTCGTTAATTCAACATCATAATCAACATAATGTGTACTCTTCTCATGTAGGAATGGATTTATCTGTAATCTCGTCTGTCGCGCCTGACTCGAAGCACGGTGGTGGTCAGTTCACGTCGGTGTGAACGCCTCCTATGTGACGTGCTAAAGCACTGTGCCTTATCCAGCTCTTAACTCCTGATATTCCACGTGCTTCAAATCTAAATTGCTTATTAGAGATATGGACGTTTCACACATAATATGCAATTTCCGGTGATTTATTATAACATTCATCCTGAACTAAAACATCTGCAAATCTTCATCTTTTGTCTTTTTTATTATGCGGACTCTTCAACAACTGGTCAATTGTAATTATCTTCATAGATTGAAGTTGAATATATACTCCTTAGTCGAACTCATCATCCCAGAATCTATCTCTGCACAACTCTAACTGCTTCTTCCTCCTTCCTTCTATAGTTAGTCTCAGTATATCTTCTACATCTTTGCTCTCTCTCTAGCGTCTCTCCCTTCTCTTTGGTATAAAAGTAATGACAGAGGTTTCTAGACAGAAATAGTCTTAATTTTATCTTAGGCTTATGGTTTGTAGTTTTCCTTCTATGGTTCTCAAAACTTGATTATGGGCTTACACATTGCCTAGGTAAAAAACTATTTGGTCTATGCGATTCAGTTTTGAGTTTTACCTTGATCCTTCTTTTTCTTATGACTGTAGATTATAACGTAGCTCTCCTTCAATTGTAGTATAGTAAATAAATTTAAGTATATAGGGACCCTCTCTAAATACCCTCAAATCATGTCGCCTATCGCTTTTTAACTTCCTCGTATTTACTTAATTTTTGCTACGATAATGTTTTTCACTCGAATTCTATATTAATTCATAAAGGATATAAGAATAAGAGTAAATAATTATATACAATATTCTCATCATAATTTACTATATAATCTATATTGTAATCATCTAGTACAAGATTGTGTTCATAAGGAAACGTTCTACTGGCTAATCTTTTGCCCATTCACTTCTACTCTGATTCTTTATGTAATCCTTGTGCCCTTCTAGTACATTTTCGTATATCGATAATATTAGATAGTATTTGGCTCGCTATAGTTAGATACTTATTCAGATAAAGCCTTCTATATAGAGTCCTGCCTTTCCCATCATTCTTTCCGTATTTTTCTTTACATATTTATAATATCTTACCTTTTACTCTTATTATCATTCTATTACCTATATCGACTCCAATTGCAGAGTATACTGAACTTCACTTATCCATATTTTTTACATTAATATCATTTTTCTAATTTTAGAAGATATGTCCAACCCAACTCACTAGACAAGTTTGATACTCACGTATAATGAAATGGTTATGAGCTCAATTAGTGAGTTCAGTAACCATATAATATACTATATACTATATATATATAATATATATACTCTGATATAAATTATTTTAATTTGATAATGATTTAAATATATTTTGTATAGTACATTAAAGGCTATGGAGAATGTTAGTAATGGTATTTGATATTTATCCTTTAGTTAATAATAACTATATGCTGGCGCCAACAACGATGCCGTTTTCTCGTTGATTAACTACTATAGTCACCTTCAGAATAAATTCTTCAACAATGGATTGGGATGTCTATCTATCACAGCACATTACAACGCCTTTCACTCCTCTAACACTTTCGTTATTTTTTAGTTATCTATTCTTAATATTATTTCTTCTTCTTGTATTTACCACATATTTATTCTTATTATATGTATTTATTATTTAATAGTGAGTAATAATTTATATTTAATCATTTATATTTTATTCTCTGTTTATTTAATTAATATACTATTAAAGTCGTGTCTTCTCTTTAGAGTTTGGTTTTATATAGAGGACTCGCAACGCTTATTGACAAATTATTGCTGTGTTCTATTTCTTCATCGTATCCTTCTGTCTCGATTCTTGCAGGTCTCGCCTTCCGTGTCGCTCTTCATATTCTATACTTACTTCAGTGGTGATCATCATCTTCTGTCTGTGTTGATCTCGCAATTCTACATCACTACAATACCGCTCATAGAAGGACCTAACGCTACAGAGGTTCAACCATCGAATCTATTATCTCCCTATCAATCTCTCCCACATATCTCTCTCTTACATTGACACTACACTCTTCTCTCTCTTGCTCTTCGCTAGCTCATCTCCATCTCATATTCATTACCAATCCAGCTCTTCACCACCAACGTATACTCACTCAACTATGCGCCACGGCATACTATGAGTTACTCAGATGCCTTTTGTTGGACAATTCAGTGTAGAGTTGCACGCTCATGCAAACTTTATGACCATCATGTACCTAATTCCTCACTCATCGCAAACATCTCAAATCCCTTCGATCCAAGACCGCGTATTGCCTCAATGAGCAAATAGTCTTTTATCTTCAAAGCGGTAGCTATATGAGCTCTCACCTCAGTGTAGCTGCACTCTTCATTATGGTGATTCCTGATGCATGTCTGCATACTGCTTCCTGTATTATTGTATATACGATTTTATTTCATTATTATTATGGTGATTGATTAGCATGATTATTATTATTATTAATGGAATATAAACTCTCTCTAGTATATCTATGTATTACCTTAAATATGGGGCCCTATGCTGGATTATTGAATTGACGGATTGAAATTAATTATAATTTTATTTATGTATATATTTTTATTTTATTATTTAGTACTTATATATATCAGTTTGATCTTTCGGGTCTCCATCTATTGAGTAATTGTGATTAACGAATATGTTCAGTGGACCATAAACCATAAGCTCACCCGTATATTCGCTAGAGGGACGGTCTTTTTATAGCGAGATATCGGAGCCCGCACACTAGCTCCCCCGCGCACGAGAGAAGGACGAGAGAGTGTTTTTTTTATTTATTTAAGATTAGAGAAAGAAAAAGAATTGGAGGTAAACATTAGACAGATGATCATTATAATTTTACGTAAGACGCAGACTATCAGGATAGAGAGAGATATGATTAGATGAGATGTAGGGGAGCACGAAGAAATACTACCGAAGCTACCAAAGCAGCAAACACAATGGCTGATCTCAATGAAAATTTTAAGAAGTCAAGACCAAAAAGCCACACTTAATCTACTTCACGGTCTAGAACAAATACAAAAAACAACTATCACTTCCATATCAAAAGCATAACGCCTTGTGTTAGTTTTATTCACTAAACATTAATATTGTTAGAAACAACACACCTTATTTCTTCCATCACGGATGATGTGTAGGCCACCTTCCATTCTCGTCTAAGCAGCTCGAGCACACTCACCCGGTGCGGTGGACTCCAAAACAATGCAGCCCACCAGCCTCTGATCGTTATACATAAGAACACATTACACATTGTACGTCAAATTAAAATTTAAGAAAGTTAAAATATGTCATAGTATCAACAATTTACTTTAGCAAAGCAATTAATACCCACTGTACTTTGTCTTTCTACGATGTTATAGAGTTTTTAGAGGACTCGATGCTACTGATGAATATAAGAAGTAAAGATTCTAAGCCATTACCGTAACAATGAGGTTCAATAAACCAGATAAACGTCGCTTTTCATTCTTGTTGCGGCAATGCGGTGACCTAGCGATCAGTGTTTAGATAAATAACCGCGATCATACTGTCTTACTCGCTCGAATTGTTATATGAGGCTTGCTCTCCCTAATTAAATAATTTTTATGAGACAATGTATATTTATTATGCAATCAATATACTACTGCTTCCACAGCAGTATATATACATGGTGCTTTATCATAGACTGTGTTATTCAGAGCTTTGGCTCCAAATATACACTTTTCACACAAAGATAAGTTAAAAAGTTTATATATACTTCATCTGTGATAAAGATATAGAGGCAAACAATTTAGCATTACCGGAATACGAATTGTAGAGGAAAGAAACAGGAGTGGTAATAATAATTTATTAAAATTATTATTTAAGATTGAGTTATTGGTATATATAATTTATGCATTGAGATTATAATATATACCTTTACAAATTATATTAATTATATTTATTAATATATTTTATAATAACATTGAAAAATGATAAAATTATTTATTATGTATATAATTATTATATAATATTTAAAATTTAATTATTTTTAATTATTTACAATAGTGTAAATAAAATCTTTACACAGATATTTTAAAATATAGAAATCAATATATATATAAATTAAAATTATAATATAATTATTATATAACATCAATTAAACTAATTACTAAAAGACATATACTAGATATAATAACAAAATAACTAATACAGAATATTAGTATTAAAACACTTTTAATTAACTATTTTAGTTGAATATTGGAGGATAGGTAAAGAACAATTTATATATGTAATTACTAAAATATAATAAATCCAAATCTAATTACCAATTTAGTGAATATTGGTATAATTAATAATTTTAAACTGCGATAATAATAGAATAATAATTAATAACTTAATATTGATTCCTTCATTATGAGGTAATATATGATATAACTACACTCGATCAATTCATAATATATTAGATATCATTTTAGTCAATTAGTCTATATTCCAAGATGTATACAAGATTTATCTATGCTAGCTCTAACATGAAAAGAGGATGAGAAAAATCCATTTTCACTAGTTTAAGATGAGCATTTTATGATCCGTTTGTAATGAAAAGAAGATTAATTTAGCATAGCATTTATATGCAAATATACCAAAAATACAGTTTTCTTCGTTCTCGTATTTTTCTATGGAGAGTAGAAGAAATCGTCCCACTTGATTTTTATTGATTTTCGACAGGAAATGGCGGTAATCAGATGGTTAGTTGCTACTAAATATAATCTTTTATATAAGATTAACACACGGCCTCTATAGATGAAGATAAATTAATTATATGGATTCAGTTGATTTTGTCTCGTGAAAGTAATGTGTATTCATCACATTAAATTTATTACAACAACAAATGGCGTTGTGATTTAATTTAGTGTAATTTTAATATTGATTAATATATTATTTAACTCGTAGCATATGTATTTATTAACATTCACCAAGAGCACTACATTTTTTACTTACTGACTACATTTATACACCTATTAATATTATTGATTGGATATTTAATATATATAACTTTCTATGTATAAAATCTAATATCATCTATCCACTCTCAGATATTATTTATTGAAAGTATATATAGTGATTAATCAATACATCATGCTTAACTCTTATCAATTATTAATTTACTTTCTTAATTTAATCACTAATGGAGTATCCTCCATTATAATCATTGTGTAATATAAGATTTTGACATTATGTGGTAGCCATCTATTTATATTTTATTATTATTCAGTTATGTATCTCGGGTCAGCATCTATTCTGCCTAATTCGTATTTTTCATTATGGTCTTTAACTAGCATTTATTGGAGCACCCATTAAACTCTGATCTGATATATTATTATTATATAGTTTATATGTCACGTAATTATTATTATTAAAATGTGGTTCATATCAGCTTTTCTAATTTATTGGTGGAGACGTTTACAAGGCGCTTTTCTAATTGTATCCATAGTAAAGGCGGATATAGAAAGAGACGTGAGCGTATGTATTTATTCTTATATCTTAAATGGAAATCTCAAGTTTCGCTATACTACAGTGTGATTGACCAACTGTTGCTGGAAAACCTCATCTAGTGGAAAATATTAACTATGCATTCTACTTTCACGAAATAGATGTGCACTGAGGCATGTATTCATTGCACAAAGGACGTGTTATTCAAGAGCGTGCTTATAAGAGAGTGACTTTGATTTTTGACAATGTTCATTGAATTCATCTCAATAACTAACTTAGAAAACGATGGGCTGTGTTTTAGATATAAATGGAGAGTGTAAAGCATTTCATGATGTGTCTTCGAATCCAAAGATTGAACCAAAAACACCGTTTAAAGTCAAAATCCTTAAAGAATAATTTTATTATAAGTGATATGATAATCTGTGAATCTGAAGGAGAGCCTTAAATTTACATCACCTGTGAGACACATTATCAGTAGTTATTTGGTCGACTGTTTGACGCTCGGACATTTCATGGATACTTGTATATAAGACGATATATTAAGATGTATTGCGGATGGGTATTATTTGTGGTTAATATGATTTTATATAGAGCGGGGACTTGCACAGCCTTTAAATGTTCAAAGTATTAAATCTATGATGATGTGTCTTCGGATAAGTAATTATTCCTAAAACTGGTAGAAATGTACAGTGACAATCAAAGTGTGTGGTATTATGCACCGTGAGTGGTACAGTATTGGCGTGATCATTTTGCAAAGTGAGTTATTGTATTATCGATAAAGAACTTAATTTAGTATGAGAAGAACTATTGTTTAATAGTCTCTTAGTGAATTGATTAGATTATAACATACTCGTAAGGAATATGTGACATGTCAAGTAGTAATTATTTATATAGTTCTACGTATATTGTGAAGTAAGAGGCAGCTACTTCAGAGTGTAAGTTATAGCTTTCAGTATATAAACACTGAATCAAGTAATATACCGTATCGTAGAATGATTCACCATTCTCCTTTATAGTAGCCATTAGTCTTTCGTAAAGAATACATTAAGTAAAGGGAAAGCTTATCAATTGCTTCTATAATAGTATATATAACATCTTATAGAGTTTTATTTACTATAGGCGTTTATAATTATAATTAATTTTATATATATATTATTAATTTATTTATTTTATATTTATAGTTCGTTCGTTCGCAAATTTAATTTAAGATAAAATTATTAATTTGAATTATTATTTTAATATAATTAGAAGTACATATTATTCGTAATTAATATTATTATATTAATATATTATTATTATATCATTTATAATTGATTTATTAATTATAAATGCACTTTTTATTTATATTCTAAATAATTCATTAATATTATTATTTATTATATGTTACTTTAATCATACCATATACTAATAAAATTCTGCATTGTATATTCATCGAGCACACGCTCCGGTTATGGATTATAGTGGGATTTAAAATATCTTATTAATTGTATTGTTCTCATATCTAGTCTCCCTGCATCAATTATTATTAATGGTGAGCTGGATCTCACATAGTCTGCTCTCAGTTGTAAAATAATTCCTTTCTGCCATTATAACATCATATATATTAGGTATTTGAGGTGATAATTTTTACTATTATTTGAGCATATGTCACTCTCCACTGTGTAATTAAATAATCTTAGTTTGCATTTTATAGATGATTATTCATAGATTGAGATTAAGTTTTTATTTGAGTTATTATTATATATTAATATAATATTTCATTTATATCAGTAGTAAGTAATTCTAATGTAAAGGAGATTATATCTCGACTATATTTTATTAATTCATATTATAGGTAGAATTGTAATTAAGGCCATTATAATGTTTATTATATAGCTTAATCTGGCTTAACGTACAATGTGTGCTTACTACAAGTTAACGATAAGAATTTATTATCTGTTACGTTTATAATAACTCTTATTGATTGTATTATTATTTATATTTTTCTCTCATTTTTTCAACATTGTAAATTTTATATCTCATGTATATTATTACAAAAAATTCAATTTTATTTTACTTATTTTCATTTTAAATTAGCATGCACTAATGTAGGATACTGTTGTTCTTTTAATCACTCATAGATTATCTTAGTTCGTGTTTGAGGATATCCAAAAATTGAAGAGGATTAATGTATCTGCAGAAAATGATACTCTATTCTTAGAAATGGATCTGCACAGATTGTTTCACAGATGGCATCGAATAGTAGATCTTTAGAAAAGAAAAGAATATTATCAAGATTATATTGATTCCATATCGGTTACTCTTGCATTGTGAGATATAAATCCTGAGGATGGAACTATAGAGTTGGTGCGCGCAGCACGAAATTCTCTACGCATACGCGCTCGCACCTGTTAGATACATTCACTGCACAATGAAGTTTAGTGTTTAGTTGATAAAGTATTTTACACTTTCTTCTAAAATGATTTAAAAGCTGAACCGGCAAAAATAGAAAAGAGTTAAAAATAAGTCATGTGATGATGAGAGTGTGTTCAAGTCCACAAAAATCATGTCAGATGTATTAGTGAAACTCTGCCTTGCAATCATTAATAAAGGATTACGGTAATGTATCTTCTACACTACAAGAACCTTACTAGAAGGTTGAAGTGCCGTCTGACATAGAATACACCCATTAATAAAAAACTTCTTCAATAACACCGTAACTATTACATAAGTCAAATCTGACAAAATAAAATAAGAAGGTGTCTTAGCAGAAGGTATATGGTATATACTGGTTAGAGGTGATATTTTATCCCTTTTCATACTACTACTCTTCTCTCACCAGTTAAATTGCTCACGTTAACTTATATTAATAAGTGAGATTTCTCATAATAACGAAGGTCGCCTGTATTACGTTTAAACGAATATGAAGAAAAATATATGAAGTTGATATTCCGAGATAGATCCACCTCGAAATGAGAACAAATTGGCACCTTACTATGGCCTCACCTCACTTCCATGGCTTACTCTGACTTAAGACTACGTCTCATCAGCTCACATCTTCCGTATTAGCTCACCACGGAGAATTACAATTTATGCGGAATCCCACCTTTTAAACAAAAATTCCCTTGTTAACTCCTTCCCACTCCTCTACCCCCTCTAGATTACTGACCCCTTCACTCTATCTCAACCATCAACTTTCTCTCGATAATGTAGGATATTGCCAACTTAGACTGTTTGATTACCTGGTCGCCTTCAAAGTTTTTCGTTAATCAGCAAACTCACTACACTCTACATTGTTATGTTAGACACCTAAAAGATTGACAAGTAATTGTTCACATAATTTAAGAGTGAATGTTACGGTTAGCGGACCGTGTGGTTAAACACATGGAAAAGTGTGACAAATATAAACCTATTAGCCAAGAATTCCAGATGCTTCAATGCAGCCAGAATATAGTTCTCAGCTTCCTCAATATGTATCTGATTTTAAAGGTGAATGGGCCCCAGAACCTCAAGTTAATAGCTCTCGCGATGAGTGAAAAACCGGAAATGGTTGGAACACTACGCACAAAGCCCTAAAAAGCCTGAGAGGAAGTATGAAGACAACTAAGAAATATCCTAGAGGAGAGAAGGCCCCTTGGCGTTACCAAACACGATTATTATAGCGCCCTCGTTTACTAACTCTCTATAATATTTTAAGAAACAAATTTAATTGGAATGAGCTAGCAGTCAAATCATTGATGATGATGAGATAGTTAAAGGATCAAACATTGTGGGTTTAATAGCTGATCTCTCGCGCGACTGGAAGAAAGGGGGCCGCCTGGGTAAAGGGTGGCCTGCTTATTTCATACAACAGTGGCGTTCAGGGACTATAATTTATTTTCCCCGTTTTGTAATCTTGAGAACACGCAGTCCGTATTTAGCACAAAGAAATAACATAATTAGTCAAGATGGTGTAAACAGTATGTGAAAAAAATTTTATTTCACCTTAATTTATAAGACATCCAAGAAACCAATTTAACCTAGTCCTTCAGGACAATGATTCCTACGCTTCAGATTAAAAATTCAAACGTGTGCAGGTTTATTAAAGGATACTGAATATCGGGAAATAGAAGAATAAGAAAAAAGCCCAGGCTCACCACACCCTTTATACCCTTTAAATTCGTATAGTAATACGTTATGATAGTAGGTATATATTATTATATATTAATTCAATTAATAATAATTAATTAAGATAAAAAACTTTAACATTATAATATATTAATATATTAATTATTATAATATATATATAGTATTATTTATTAATTTATATTATATATACTATATAGATAATAATGAATATGATGAATATATATATATTATATATATTAAATATTAAGATATAACTTAATATAACTATTAAAATATTAATTTATATTTATAATTCTTATATTGAGATGCACTAAGTAAGTAGATGATGCTAGATTGATTGCTATTATATAAAATTGAAATATATATATGCTTATCATTAATCAGGTAAAGAAAAAGAAATCACAAATATAAAATTTTATAATATACTTAATGAAATAATCATATTAACGTACTGACTAGTGAATATTTTATTTCCCTTTTAGCGTATATGCATTCTCATATATTTATACACGTACCGCCATATAATAATTATCTTTAATAATCATATTATGATATATATAATATAATATGAAACTATATTAATTAGATATGAATATTATATATAATATATATTATATAATATATATTTTAATATGAATTCTTGTGTATGTATTATATATATAATATATATTATATAATATTATATATATATATAAATGTTTTTCATCTTATGTGCGCTGTGTGTGTGAGTGTGATGTTTATGTACAGCTTGTATTAGCTGAGAAGGAACTTGTAGAGCTTATATGGGAAGGATGAAAGTGGTCGTGAAGGATGCGATTGAAAAATAAAGCTATCTAGATTTAACCGTTGTTTTTTTGTGAGGTAATGAGCTTATGTTTCCTGGGCAAATCTTCTTAATTTATCATCCATTTAGGGAGATAAGGTCTCACATAGGGAAAGTATTTTGCTTAAGTGGTTTATTTACCTATTCATCTACAAACAAACGAATAAGAGTGTACTCCTGTCAGCTAATATAACTACCTACGAGTAGTAATTTATCCGGTAATCACATTTATGACTCTCAGAGTAAATAAGAGTTTTAGAAAGTATACATATATACTTAATAGGTAAGTATAATAATATATATATCATTATATAGATTATAATATATATATTATAGAAGTTAGTGCATTAGTAAGGAGGATCTTTCACTTAACTTAATATAAGTAAACCTTAGTATTCGTCAGAATATAAATTTATATACTATTACTATACTCCGCTTTAGGATAAAACTACTATATATGTTACACTCAGTAAAGTCTGTTCATCGATTAGCTGATTATATATATATATATATATATAATATATATATATATATATTAATATATATTTATATAATATATATAATTATATATATGGCAGATATGGTAGATTATCTGTGAGATAAAAATAAATTAGTATACTAATATAGTATTATATTATTAAATTACAGCAATCAGGTATAACAAACGACATGATATAGTATATTAATCAAATCTTGTGAGACGCAAAACAACATTCATGAATCTTATAATTCTTATATAAATGAATAATATTATATTATGTATAATAATACCTTATTTCAAAATAGATAATATAAAAGTCACATATATATATATATATATATATATTATATTATATATAGTTAATAGGTATACTGCTATTACATAATTCGGTCGGATGACGACATTGACGTAACGAAAATTTGAATATATGATGTTATTAAGGGTCTTAAATTTTTATAGAGAATTTTAATATATAATAAAATTAATATTTAAAAAAGGATATCCAGAGGAGTTTTCTAAGTGTAATATAAATTGAGAAGCAGCATTTGTCGTTATATCTCAGGTGCAAAGAAGTAAATGAGGTAAATGGCTGTGCTTGGAAAAGCGCACCAATAATGGAGAACATTCTCTAGCGCGGGGAGTTTCTTGGGTCGAGAATTTCAAAGAATATAGATAAAGGCACGACATGGGGGTATTACAATACATTCTCAGTGATCAATAGCAGCTATAGTTTGAAATAGCTGACGAAATCACCGTTG
>JABUQX010051334.1:12500-17500 GCA_015478945.1 Trachelipus rathkii
CCTTTCATATTTAACACACCTACCTAAATCTTCTCTACTAGTCCTCTCAACTCTCTTCAGAATTCGCCACACAAACCCAAATCATCCTCATCATAATAGGTAGATAACCCCCACTCTCATCCATCTCTTCGATCATTCTAAACTCTATCCCTTGTCACCCTACCTCTAATTCTTTCATACCTATCCATATACAGATTGGATTGCTAAGGAAACATATCACATCCCTGTCTCACTCCGCTATTTTAATATAAAACCAATCACTTTCGACTATTTATTCTTACACACGCTTCACTATCGCCATACATACTTTTGATTCTATTCTGAAGCTTACCACCAACACCATATCACTAACACCTGCCATAGATTCCCTATTAATCCTATTATACGCCTGTTGCAAATCCATAATCCTAAATACAATTTATTCTTCTCCTCCATCATTATCCCAACATTTGTTTCAATGTACAGATTTGATCACACATCCTCTACCACTTCTAACGCACCTTGTTCTTCACCAATCAGTCCAACATCACTCCGATACATCCTTTCAACCAAAATTTCAACATATATCTTCCATCCTACACTCAATAACAAATCACCTATAATATCTACAGTTACCTTATCCCCCCTACCCTTATAAAAAGGTACTAATATTGACCTCCTCCAATCCCTCGGAACTATACCCTCCATAAACGTTTTGTTATACAACTTCCAAATCCAATTAATCACCATCTCGCTATAATTATATATATATATATTATATATATATATATATAATAATATATAATATATAATATATAGTATATAATATATATAATATATATATAATATAATATATAAATATATATGCGCCTTATAAAATATGGTTTTGTGAGGTGAATCTGAAGAGAGTTTGAGAGGACTTGTAGAGAGATTTGGTAGGTGTGTAAAGGAGGGTTTGAAAAGTAAACTAGATAAGAGTAAGTTTATGGTTATGAGTGAGGAGAGTCTTGGGGTAAAGGAATGTAGAATGGTGAGCCAGCTGGAACAATGACTGAGTTTAAATAATTTAGGATATAATTATATATGTTGGACGAAAGAGAACGGATGATGCCGAGTTTAGTAGGTAAGTTGTGAATTGCGGAAGGAGGCTGGTGCAATTAAATCCTGTGTGTAAAGTGAACCAAGTCTTTGAGTGCGCAGGTGTCTTGCGTGTGGTAGTTGTTACCTGTAGTTAAATGTATAGTAAGTAAGAACCATGGTCCTTGGAATGAAGGTATAGATCTAAAGTACAATGTGTTAAGATGGACAACCTTAGGGGCGTGTTAAGGTGTGAGAAGAATTGATACAATGAGGAATGAACGTTTTACAGAGTTGTATGGGTATGAAAAAGGGATAAATGAGAGAATAAATGAAAGTACGTTTAAATGGTTTGGTCATGGGGAAAGAATGGATGATAGTCGGTTGGTTAGCGGATGTATAGTGGTGAGTGTGTTGGGAATTGACTGGCTGGGAAAGACCGAAAGAAAAGTGGATTGAGTCAGCAAAAGAAGTTCTAGGAGAGTGGGAATGTTGAGTTTGGACAGGGGCGAGAAAAAAGTCGCATAATAGGATATAAATGGCAGGTTTTGTGAGGGTGTATGTTTGTGGCCCACCTGGGCCAAGGGATGAACCCACATTGGCGAGATGCCATAGTGAGGGTCCGTCGCGTCCCGTGAAGCTCTAGGGTGGAATTTTCTTGTTCGCGAGTTTCGCAAATAGGTATAAAAGGCAATAAGGCTGGGTTTCTTTCGACGTGTCAGATTCCTTCTACTACTTTTCTGTTTCTGGTACATTTACGCACCTTACCCCCAGTCTTGGGGGTAAAAAAGGTGGTTGATGAAATATATATATATATATACTTATATATATATATAATATATATATATCATATATATATATATGATATATTATATATATTATATATATATATATATATATCTATATATATATTATATTTATATAAATATGACATACTTATACATTCATAAATGGAAATTTATTTAGAATAAATATATAGAGAAATAATAATGTCAATTCGTAGGAAAATGATAAAAAGAAAATAAAAAATATTGGCAAGTTAAAAAGGCTAGAATTTGTTCAAGCACAAGTACAAGTACAAGTACGCATTTTGTCAAGTACAAGTACAAGTAAGTGGTTTTAGAAACTTGAAGTCCAAGTACAAGACAAGTACTCCAAAAATGTACTTAAGTAGCAAGTACAAGTAGTACTGTAACTTGAACCACCCTGATATATATAAGTATATATATATATATATATATATATATTATATATATATTATTATATATATATATATTATATATATATATATATGTTGTATATATATATATATATATATAATATATATATATATATAATATATATATAATATATATATTATAATATATATATATATATATATATATATATATATATATAATAGTATATATATATATATATATATATATATATATATATATATATATATATATATATATATATATATATATATATATATATATATATATAATATTTTATATATATTATATATATATATATATATATAAATATATATATATATATATATATATATATTATATATATATATATAAATTATCCATCTCACTGGAAGAACCCAAATTTTGGAGTGGAAGAAAATTTTGTTCTGTAATTTTAAAAATGTTTCTTCTTTGACATTTTTTTGACAACCAATTGTTCTAGCAAATCTTTTAAATTATTTAGGTATTGAATTTTATAAATTCTTTCACTGGAAAGATTTAATTAATCTCATAATTGGAGATTCAAACTCACAAATCTGAAAGAGCAATTAGACCATAATGGAATAACCAATAACACCGACGATTGATTTTAATCATGTGTTTGGAAATTTAGAAACAGGAAATGTATTCAAAACTATGTACAAAAATAATGTAGATGTAAAAATAATCATAATTATTATGTCTGAGATTAAGGGAATCGGATAGAGAATGAATGAGGTGCAGATTATATACATTATATATATTATATATATATATATATATATATATATTTATATATATATACTATATATATTATTATAATATATTATATATATATTATAATATATTTAATATTATATTATATATATATAATAATATATGTGGTGTGTGTGTGTGTGTTGTATGTGTGTGTAAAGTATCTTAATTGCTTTAATTGCCGTTGTCTAATGGTCAGAACAATAGATTTTATACAGAAAAGAAAATTCATTGAATAAAAAACACAATTAACATCAGCAAAAATTCAGGAGAAATAAAAATTGATAACCTGTTAAACAATTTATTAATTTAGGAAAAACGATGTAAAAGATTTCTTGGAATAATACATTACGAGTTTGGTCGACCCGACTAAAGCTGTCCAGTGTTCATATTAGATTTTATTCCTCTTTTTTAGTTTACAATTCCTTGAATAAAGAAATCCAGGTGTTGGTGTCGGAAGCTTTGTGTCTGTTTATTTTTAATCTTAGTTCTCTATTTTAATGTCCTTGTTACGTCGTTTTATTGTTTTATGTTTTTATTGCTTTAAATTACATATTTTTAGTTCGTAGTTGTATGGAGATAGGGTTTAATTTGCTTACTAAATTATATATTGGCTGTAAATTTAACCAATTTACATTCGAAAATAAATACTGTACAATTTTAGATGACAGAAGATAGTTTTAAATTTGTTTTGATTCTCTTTCTATTTAGAATTACGATGCCTGCAAACATTCGGTGTTTGGCGAACTTTTCAACAAACTCTAAGATTAATCATCATTTGATGAGCCATTTTTTTCCTACAAGCGATACAGTTTTTGTTAAAGCAAAATAAGCCCGAATATCGGATATTATCTTAAAATGACCCATCTACACATTCAGTATTTGACCAATAGTTCTAAAAAAGGTTCGTTAAAAATGTAGCTAACGCCTCATGTGTATAACCATCTTATTACTAAGGAGATAAAAAATTAAACCTAATCCTTGCCTACACTAAGCCTGACATACTATATTCCACCTAAGGAGATCAAAATTGTTTAAATTTAGTTAAAAAATTATTAAACTCTTTCGACAAATTTCACCGATCACTGTTTTACTTTTACCACAAATTAAATTTAATCAATTTGGGATTGCATAACGTAAGATGCAAAGTAAATTTTAATATAGTGATGAGTATATATTATATATATATATATATAGATGTATATTATAAGATTAGTAATATAGGAATATATATATATATACTATAAATATATATATATTATATTATATATGAATATAATATCAGTATATAGGTATATAGTTAGTATAATATATAGATATATATAATATACTGTAATATATATATAGAGGAGAGATAGAATATGGATACGACGAGAGAGAAGAGATTAGGTTTTAATACAAGGAGGCACTGCGAGTGTACAATACCAAGGTGCTGTATTAGGACATATTTTTCTTGAAAACCAAGAGAACTGATTGGTTATTCGCTTTATACATCGACTTAATCATTGGGAGCAGGCGCCATTCTAGTACCCTTGGACCTAAAATAGGTAATGCAAGGGACCATAATTCGCACGTTTCTTAGATGAAAGTTAACGCATAAATTAAGGTAGAACGATAGCGGTGACCAGTTTACGTCTTCCACAGCTTCAAGCTCAAGAAATGTGCTTCCGTTAAACGATCGTTGATGTGTTTATGGAGCTTTGATCAACATATTGCTAGATATAGTGTCGATTATGCTCAATTTTTGAAATATCGAGTCGACAGTTTTTCACAGCACGACAGCCAGAACAGTAAAACATTTTGCACTATTAAATACACTGAACACAAATGTTTTTTTTTACAATAAGTATTCATTGGCCCACAAAGCTTACATTAGTTCATTCTGGATGTGAGGATAGTGTAATTGCCGCAACTTGAGAAATGTTAGCCAAGTGATCGCTCAGAACGTGATCTCCAGCATCTACACGAAAT
>JABUQX010051334.1:32500-35000 GCA_015478945.1 Trachelipus rathkii
AAATTAAGTTATATATATATATATATATATATATATATATATATAGTATATATATATAACATATATATATATATATATTATATATATATATATATATATATATATTATATATATATATATAGCTATATATATATATTATATTATATATATATATATATAAATATATATATATATATTAATATATATATATATATATATTATATATATATATATATATATATATACTATATATATATATATATATATATATTTCGTTTCACGCATATTGAAAACATTACATCACGGGTCCACATAAATTCAATGCAGTAGAGGTTTTCATATCTGACACTGATTTCGACGCAACATAAGAAACTCCCGTCTCAAGAGCTTCAATGCTTTAACATCCTTAACTGGTATCGCCTTCGGATAACAAAGTAACTTTCGCAATAATCTGCAGACAGCTTACGCTACACAAACACACAATTCACACACATGTAGTATATATATCATATATATATATAGTATATCTATATATATAATATAACTATATATATATATATATATATAACTAGTATATATATATATATATAATATATATATATATATATAATAATTATTTATATTTTGTAATAAATATATATATATATACTATATAGTATATATATTATATATGTATATATATTATAATATATATATATTATATATATATTATATATTATATATATATAATATATATATATATATAATATATATATATTATATAATATATATATATAATATATATATATTTATATTATATACTATAGTAGTATATATATATATATATATAATATATATATTATATACTATAGTATTATTATATATATATATATATATATATAGTATATATATATATATATATATATATATATTAGACTGGTCCTTATTTTTGAAAATATTGTATCTATAGACAGGAACCCGTATAATTATCCATACCATCTTAAAATATTTCAATGCAAGGTTGAAGTCGATCAGCTAGCAGCAACCCGTACCCAACTGGCGTCAAAAATTGCCATGTTGGGTGTCGCTTTTAAATACGAAAAATCATACCAGTGCAAGTTTCATTTTCTCAATCATTTGTTTCAATGTAAAGATTTGATCCACATATCCTCTACCTCTTTTAAACGCACCTTGTTCTTCACCAATCAGTTCTTCAGTCACTCGACACACTCTTTCTTTCAAAATCCTAGCATATATCTTCCCTAAATCACTCAATAAACTAATTCACCTATAATTTACTACTAATATTTGCAATGTTTCATATGTTGGTTTTTTCTTTTTTCTTTTTTTCTTTTTTAACTTTGTGCTTTTATAATATTTAAGAATAAGAATATATTCTTACATACATTATTCAATGACTTATTTTCCTTTCTTGTTCATCAATTAGGGAAATTTTGTGTATTTCTTTTGATTATAATTGGTTTGAGAAAAACTTTTGCGCCTTTTCTAAGACTTTTTTTAACGAGAATCAAAATGTTTAAATTTTTATTTATTAGTTTATATTCTACCATAAAAGAATTATTATTATTATTATTATTATTATTATTATTATTATTATTATTATTATTATTATTATTATTATTATTATTATTATTATTATTATTATTATTATTATTATTATTATTATTATTATTATTATTATTATTAAGAATGGAGCTCTATGGCTACAAAATCACAAATAATTTAAATAATTTCATTCTTCATTCGATAAGCTTAAAATCACTTAAAATTGGGTTAAATATATAAAAATTTATTTCATCCTAATTTTAAATTACCCCTATAGAATAAAAAAATTTCTGACATTTCAAAAAAACTAATAAAATAAAAAAATATAAGCATCAAATAATCATAATTTTCTTTTTGCAAAATAAATTGATCATCATTTCAGTTAGAATTAATTCACTTACGTACTAAAACTGCTACTTAAAATCAAATTAAAAATAAAATTAATTTTAAGTAGGAATTCAGCAGCAAATAAAAAACATAAAATAAAATTAAGTTTAAGAAAAATCACAAATTATAAAAGATTAAATTTCATCATTTTAAAAAATAAAAAAAAATAAAAAAATTTATTACATTTTAATTTAAGAAATTACTTTCTTACTTGAGCCGCGAAAATCTCTTAAAAAATCTTTTTAAAGGCGAGTCTTTTCACTTAATTAAATTGAAATACTCTCTCTCTCTCTCTCTCTCTCTCTCTCTCTCCTCTCTCTCTCTCTCTCTCTCTCTCTCTCTCTCACTCCTCTCTCTCTCTCTCTCTCTCTCTCTCTCTCTCTCTCTCTCTCTCTCTCTCTCTCTCTCTTACGGATGTTGTAACATGTCACCAAATTAAAAGATGATTTTCAAGAATTAAGTTACCTAATATAATTGCACGTAATCTTAAATATATATATAATATATATATATACTATAATATATATATATTATATATAGTATAAAGAAATCAAGGTAATAGTATATATATATAATATATATATATATA
>JABUQX010051335.1:5000-7500 GCA_015478945.1 Trachelipus rathkii
TATGAAAAATATGTTTCGGCAGAGAATAAATAATCTAAAACCAAATTAGCGTTCTTATATCTATTTTTAAACATTTATTTTTTAATACTAATAAAAATGCAATTTTTGAATTATTTTATTATACTACGCTTTTTTTTACATTAAGATCAATTTATTCTCTTGCGAACATTATTTTTCATAAGGTCATTGGACTGGAGGAATTTTATTTGTGCTCCAAAAAAGCCATAAGTTACTAAATGCTTTCAAGACACTGGTTGTCATGGCACGTAAAAGGAAACCTTATTCTTACTTTTATCTATTTGAAGGATTTTTCCACAGAAGCCTCCTCTCGATATCACGTCATAAAATAAGAATAAGTTTCCTTTAGCGTTGGCCATGACAACCAGTGTTTGAAAAGCATTATAATTATGCTTTTTTGGAGGCACAAATCAAAATTCCTCCAGTCAATGATCCTTAGGACAAAGAACTTTCACAAGAACATAAATGATCTTAATGTAAAAAGCAACTAATGTAATAAAATAATTCAAATTACTATTTATTACTATTAAAATAATGTTTAAATGTTATAAAAAACGCTAATTTTACATTAAGATCATTTATTCTCTTGCGAAACATTATTTTTCACAAGGATCATTGACTGGAGGAATTTTGATTTGTGCCTCCAAGAAAAGCATACATTTATAAATGCTTTCAAACACTGGTTGTCATGGCAACGTAAAGGAAACCTTATTCTTATTTAATCTATTTTTGGTGGAAAAATCCTGAAATAGTAAAATAGATAAGGTTTTCCTTTACGTTGGCATGACAACCATGTTGAAGCAATTATAATTATAATATCTTGGAGGCACAAATCAAAATTCCTCCAAGTCAATGATCCTTTATGAAAAATAATGTTTCGCAAGAGAATAAATGATCTTAATGTAAAATTAGCGTTTCTTAATATAAATTTTAAACATTATTTTAATAGTATAAATAGTAATTTGAATTATTTTATTACACTAGTTGCTTTTATTTTTTTTTAAGATCATTTATTCTCTTGCGAAACATTCATTTTTCATAAGGATCATTGACTGGAGGAATTTTGATTTGTGCCTCCAAAAAAGCATTATAATTATGCTTTTTTGGAGGCACAAATCGAAATTCCTCCAGTCAATGATCCTATGAAAAATAATGTTTCGGAAGAAAATAAATGATCTTAATGTAAAAAAGGCAACTAATGTAATAAAATAATTCAAATTACTATTTATTACTATTAAATAATGTTTAAAAGTTACTAATAAAGAACGCTAATTTTTTACACTTAAGATCATTTATTCTCCTTGCAAACATTATTTTTCATAGGATTCATTGACTGGAGGAATTTTGATTTGTGCCTCCAAAAAAGCATAATTATTCATGCTTTCAAACACTGTTGTCTCATGGCAACGTAAGAGGAAACCTTTTTCTTATTTTATTCTATTTGAGGATTTTTTCCACAATAGATAATAAGAATAAGGTTTCCCTTTACGTTGCTCATGAACAACCAGTGTTTTGAAAGCATTATAATTATGCTTTTTTGGAGGCACAAATCAAAATCCTCCAGTCAATGATCCTTATGAAAAATAATGTTCCGCAAGAAATAATGATCTTAATGTAAAATTAGCGTTCTTATATAACATTTTTAAACATTATTTTAATAGTATTAAAAAGTAATTTGAATTATTTTATTACAATAGTTGCTTTTATTTTTTTTTTAAGATCATTTATTCTCTTGCGGAACATTATTTTTCATAAGGATCATTGACTGAGAATTTTGATTTGTGCCTCCAAGAAAGCATAATTATAATGCTTTCAAAACCTGGTTGTCATGGCAACGTAAAGGAAACCTTATTCTTATTTTCATGACGTGTTCGAGAGGAGGCTTTGTTGAAAAATCCTCAAAATAGACATAAAACAAGAATAAGGTTTCTCTTACGTTGCCATGACAACCAGTGTTTGAAAGCTTCATATTATGCTTTTTCGGAGGCACAAATCAAATTCCTCCAGTCATGATCCTTATGAAAAATAATGTTTCGCAGGAGAATAAATGATCTTAATGTAAAAAAGCAACTAGTCGAATAAAATTAATTCAAATTACTATTTTATTACTATTAAATAATGTTTAAAATGTTATATAAGAAACGCTAATTTTTTACATTAAGATCATTTATTCTCTTGCGAAAACATTATTTTTCATAAGGATTCATTGACTGGAGGAATTTTGATTTGTGTGCCTCCAAAAAAGCATAATTATAATGCTTTCAAAACACTGGTTGTCATGGCAACCGCAAAGTTATTTTATGACGTGTTCGAGAGGAGGTTTTGTGGAAAAATCCTCAAAATAGATAAAAAAGAATAAGGTTTCCTTTAGTTGCCATGACACAGTGTTTGAAAGCATTAATAATCTATGCTTTTTTGGAGCAAAATCAAAATCCTCCCAGTTTTCAAAATGGGAAAAAAAAAAATTTCCCTTATGAAAATA
>JABUQX010051335.1:15000-17500 GCA_015478945.1 Trachelipus rathkii
TTCCGAAGAGGAAAGAACAAGAACCAGAGAAAAGAGAAAGATTGCCAGAAGAATGTTTCTTAAACTAAGCCATACTGGCGATCAGAGTTTTCAAATCTTCTTTTTGAGAATATATTTGAGTTCTTTAAAAAGAACGGATTCCTAAGGCGATAGGACTATAGTTAGAGGTTTGAGAGGAGTTCCTGTTTTACGGGACAGGTTGAATGAGGGTGAATTTCAAGCAACAAGGGAAGGTCCAAGTAGAAATATTTAAAAATGCAAGGAGCATGCTCAGAAGCACAAGTTTTAAGAACCACAGGAGGGATACTGGCAGGACCATTCGGCATCTTGGTGTTAAACTCAGATAGAACAGAAAAAAATCTTTAGAAGAAACTACGATGTTAAGCATGAATGAACTAGTTGGAAGGGGATGGAAAGGAGGCATAGCTCAGGAATCGTCAGGAGTAAAGCTAGAAGCAAAGGTTTGAGAGAAGAGAGAAGAGCGAAGGCGAAGAACGAAGAGCGAAGAGCTCAGTTTTAGCAGAAGGTAGGATAGCAGCTGTGTCACTGGAAGATACTAGAAAAGTAAAAGAGGAAAAAGCAAATATATTGTTGACATTTTTTTCAAAATGCTTGAACGGGAGGGAGCAAGAGGAACCAGAAACAAAATTGCATTTTTTAAAGGAGAAATCATTATTCGATTCGGGATGAAATATAAATTCCATGAGTTTTTGAAGTTTGAAGACGACTCTAATTCCTGAAGGTAGCGTTCCTTTGGATAATAGCATGTGAAAAAGCAGAGTTAAACCAAGGTATTTTCGTTTAATTTAAGGGAAAGAATATAGAATGTACATCTCCATACCAGAGAGACTCATCTCGGTTATGCGTTCTGCACATTCCGAGGAACCCCTCCCACAGAAGCAGATTTTATTTATTAAGAAATCAAAGAAATACTACCGCAAGGTAAAGAGGTTTGCAGCACTGAAGTGTCAAAAAACGTTTTTTCGTCGAAAGCGGCAGGTCCTTTCTGCGGAAGACTTGAAGAGATAGATGATAAAGAGATAAGAAGATGATCGTAGGAACCCAGAGGAAGAAAGAGTTAAACAGAGTAAGGAGAAAGATTGGAAGTTGAGAAAGGATCTAAAATGTTGGGTTCATCTTCAAGGTTTGTTTGGATAGAGAAATGGTAGGCAAGTTGACAAGTTTTATCATGATAACTAGAGGAAAGTCACTGACGGTGGTTAACATTGAAATCACCCAATATGATGAGCTTTGACAAAGGAAAGGAAGAGAGAGAGAATGTGTTCTATTTTGGAGTTTAAAGAGTCAATGAATTTATAATTGTCGGTAAAGTTAGGCAATAAATAAATAGACGGAAAAGATATATTTAGTTATAGATTAATATGAGAGCTTAAACCAAAGAGTAGAATATTCAAAAGACCAAATTATTAACCCGAGAAAAGGTTACATCTTTGCTTACGTATAGGCAGCATCCCCCTTTGCTGAAAATTGAAGATAAGGAAAGTAGAAGGGAACAAAGCAGGGTTTGCTTTCAGAGCACTCAAGCAGATACTGCTAAGAAGTCTAGAAGAAGAGAAGTTGTGTTCAACACAGTAGAAATTAGACAAAAGGACGGGAAGGATGCATGAATTGAAAGAAGACCGTGCATCAGTAGAGAAACCGGAGGCCGTCAACTCCCAAGTGGTGATGGGGGAAGGATGGATGAGGGGCTATCTTTGGAAGCCGTCCCTCTTGGCTTCTCATTGGACAGTTGTGTCACCATCATTTTGTTATTTTTTATGTAAATGTTCTGTAATATTGTTCATAATGTGTGAATAGAGGAGAGTCTACTCCTTTGTGGCAAAGGTTTGTAAAATGAGAGAGAAGATTGCCCAACCATTGAGCAATATGGGGGTATACCCTAACACACCATAAATGGCCAATTAGGGGTAATCTCATCCCATCGTGTGGGCTATTTCCCTGCCCATATATATATATATATATATATATATATATATGGCTACATATTACATATTATACATTACTTGTATTGCTGCTATTATTATTATTATTATTGGCTGGCTATATATATTATTATTGCTGGTTAAGCAGCAGTTGAAGCGTATGAAGGTGCTATTATTATGCATATATGCTGTTATTACTATATATTATATAAAGATAGCATATTATATATATATATATATATATATTATTGTTATTATTATTATTATTATATATATATATAGCATATATATTATATATAATATTACATATACAATATTATTATTAAGGTTATATTATTATATATATTAGTTATAGCATATATATATATTATTATTATATATATTATATTATATAGATATATTATTATATACATATATTATTATTTATATATTATTATTATATTATTATATATAGAAGATATAAATATATATATATATATATTAGTTATATTATAAAGAGAGCAGCATATATATATATATATAGTTATTATATATATATATATATATATATATATATA
>JABUQX010051336.1:0-2500 GCA_015478945.1 Trachelipus rathkii
TTATATCAGCGGATTTATTTAAATTAGTTCCTGTATAAGGTTCATAGTCTCGATATTCAAATCTTTTAATAGAGTCATCCGTTTCTAAAGATTCCTTCCAATTTAAATTATGATCCATTTATTATAGAGAAAAAAAAGTTTATGTTGATTTTAAATGCAATCGAATAGTTATTATTTCTCCTCGAAGATTCAATGGTTTATGATTTTGATCAGTAAGCCAAATATGAATCGAATTAATAGTTGGAATTGTAACCGGCAGATATACTACTGTATTAGGTTTTTCATTCATTTTATAACCAGGAGGAACATCAGGAAAGAAACTATACAAAACTGGTTCTTGCACTCCATTAAGATATGAACCTTCTATAATATCACAATTAACTAAAATAGAATTTACTGATAAAATATCAACAATATTTTCACCTTCATGTTCACCGATTCCTTCAATGATACCCCATCTAAATCCTAAAAGTTTATTCAATGATGATTAATGATTAAAAATTATTAATTACGCTATTAATGAAAAAGAAATAATTTTTGTGATATTGTTCGCTTTAATGTTGAATGCTTCTGAATGCTTATTTTTATCAAGTTGTTTTTGAATGTAATCATTAATCATTTGAATCTCATAAGCACCTGTTGGAAATATTATTTCAAATATTTTACCATTATATTCATATACGAATTTATTATTTGATTCATCTATATTTGGTACTGAATGATACATATCTATATTTAATAACGCTATTTCATGTTTTATCCTTATTTAATTTTAAAGAAGGGTAAAAATTATATTTGAAATCGGATGTATTACTAGATAACACAATGCTCATTTATTATAGAGAAAAAAGTTATTTAAAGATTCTATTATAGCTTTATCAAATATACCTAATCTTAACAGTTCATCATTAATAGCTTGTAACTCATTAAAAACGTTAGTATTACCCGATTTAATTTCTGAAAATAATATTATATGTCCATTAACAAGCTCATTAGGATCTGAAGGTAAAAATTTAAATCCCGTGCCTGAAATATCAGGTACGTCTCCTACACTAGTTCTTCGAGGAGTATCTCCAATACTGTTTCTTCTTGGTGTTCTTACTTTCTGACGTAATTCTGCTTTTAATTCATCAAACAATTTATATTCATTATATATTGGTTTAATAAACAAATCATATTTTTTACCCCTATTCGCTTTAACAGTAGTTCCACCATCCTTTAAAAACGCCTTAGTTTGAAGCATTATTTTCTTATAAGTATCATAATCAATTGTAGAAACATCTCCAGGATTTTTCAAGGTTAGAAGTTTCCATAGACCTTCAGTACCTATATATCGATGGTCATCAATAATTAAATTATTACCAACAATTTTAACTATTTTATTACCCAATTTAAAATCTACACTTCCTTCAATCGCCTTAATACCGAATGCGTTGGCATATTTACCATAAGAAAACATTGTTTTCAAATATTTTTCTGATATTTTTCCTAAATCATATCCAGGAGTACTAGGTGATGCTGATATATCTTCGATAGCTAAAGCGGTTCTACTCTTAGTTATAGCAGGTATTGCTGATTGACTTTGAAGTATTTCTTTTTGATGCATAGTTATATCCTTAATCGGTTCAATTAATGGTTGTAGTAGTTTAATATTTTCTTGATAGATATCTTGCTCACCTAATTTATCATTTAAAAATCTTTTCTTAAGTTTCTTTCTAATATTTACTAAATCAGATTTTTCTTTAATATTAACATATGCCATTTATTATAGAGAAAAAAACAGAAACAGAAACAGAAACAGAAACAGAAACAGAAACAGAAACAGAAACAGAAACAGAAACAGAAACAGAAACAGAAAGCTGTTTCACGTTCTGTTTTACATAGGATATCTGTTTCATAAAGCCGTTTCACGTTCTAAACTTCTGTTAACTCTTTCTCATTTATCCATGATGTTGTATCATATCCTTTCCATTTAACGAGTACTTTACCTCTGTTTCGCTTAAATATTTTTTCAACTTCATATAATTCGCTTTCATATTTCGTCATTTTTTGCTCATAAAAACTACCAATAATTTCTTCATTATTCATATCCTTAATTTTATAAGTTATAGGATTTGTTTTCAATACTCTCGATATAATAAATACTTCTTCGGTAAAGTTAGGAAGATAACCTTTCCTAAAATCTTTATACTTTCTACTGATTCTAACTCTGTCTCCTATTCCAAATTTTGGTTTTCTAAGGTCAATCTTTGCAGGAGGAAATAAATTTTTATACACTATTTTTTTATTCTTTGCAAGTGATCCTTGCTCTGGAGACATTTTAATACTTCTGTGATAGCTTGTATTATAATTTTTAACTAAATATGGAAGTATATCAATCCATTTTTTCGTATTGTTTTCAGCAAAGTATTTCCACATTTTAGTTTTTAATGTCCTGTTAAATCTTTCCACTACTTGCGCTTTAGTTTCATTTTCTGTAGCGAACCAGTGTATTTCATGT
>JABUQX010051336.1:10000-20019 GCA_015478945.1 Trachelipus rathkii
CTATATACTATTTATGCTTCTTTAATATATCAACTCTTCGCTATCTTAACCAGCAACAACCAACAATAGCAATAATAACCAACAATAACTGTATAATCATCATCATCTGTGTCATCGCATCATCATCCGTAAATGCATCATCATCATCATCATCATCATCATCATCACCCATCTTCTCTCCCAAGACTGGAGGTAAGGTGCGTAGCATGCACCGGAAACAGAAAAAATAGTGAATATGAAGCAAGTAGAAAAAAAAACAGCCTTACCGCCCCCATTATACCAATTAGTGAGAACTCGTGGCAGTCAGAAAATCCACCCTAGAGCTTCACAGGACCGCGATGAACCCTCACTATGTATGGTAGATCGTCAATGTAAGGGTTCATCTCCTGGCCCAGGTGGGCTATAAATTCTTTCCCTTATAGTTAAGTCTAATTAATTCATACTTATTGAGCATCCTGTTTTAACAACAGTTTCTTTACAGGTGATTATGCCAGGGTATTGCGTTCAAGGAACGGTTGGTTACAAAATTCTTAACGGTGCTAAGAAAATCGATTTCGAAGACAAAAAAGTTATTGATGTTAATTTGTCTGTTGAGGTGAGTCTATGAAACTTTGCATATATATATTAGAAATATATTTGAGTTTTGGAATATATATATATAATATAACTTTTTATACTATATATATATATATATATATATATATATATACTGCATATATATATATATATATATATATACTATATATATAAATACATAATATATATATATATATATATATATATATATATATATATACATATAGATTGGTTGTATATATATATGTATAATATTATATATATGTGTAATAACCCTTGATAACTAGCTATATATATATATATATATATATATATGCTGCTATATAACAACCATGGCGCCAACATATATAACAATAGCAACAGCAATATAGCCAATAATAACCAGTAAATATAACAATATATGTATATATGTATCTAACTAATAATATATATTACAACCAATAATAATATGTATCAATAACCAGCAACCTTCAATAACAACCAGCTGTATCAATAATATATGCTATCATCAACTAGCCAATAATAATAATAATAATATATTATGTATATGTATATATGCATATAACCTTAACTGCTCAACCTGTATATCAACAGCAGCAACCAATAATATGTAATAATATATAATCATCATCCTTTCCACATGACCAAACCATCTCAACGTACTTTCATTTATTCTCTCATTTACCCCATTCTCCACACCAAACAACTTTCTAATACGTTCATTCCTCATTTATCATTTCTTTTCACACCTAACATGAGACTAAGATTGTCCATCTGAACACACATTGTACTTTAGATCTATACCTCTTATTCCAGACCATACTCCACTACTATACCTTAACACGGGTAACAACATACCCTCATGTAAGACCTAGTTCACTCAAGACTTAGTCCCTTTACATCCACCAACGATTTAATTGCACCAGCCACCTTAGTGCCATTCACAACTTTTCTACTGCACTCTGCATCATCCGCTCTCATTTCATTCAGCATATATCTAAATATTTAGAATTCAGACACTTTTTCCAGCTGTTTACTATCTAACATAACTTCACACCAGGACTACATCCCTCACCCTAACCATAAGCATACTCTATTCTACATTTACTCAACCCCTTCTTTTACACACCCTACCAGATTTCTCTACCAATTCACTCAAACTCTCTTCAGATTCGCCACACAAAACAAAATTATCCTCATATAATAGGTAAGGGAACCCTCTGCTCTCTTCCATTCTCCCATCATTCTAACACCATCCCTTGTCACTACCTCTAATTATTTCATAAATCCCATCCATATACAGATTGGATAGCCAAGGAGACATAAGCACATCCCTCCCTCACTTCGCTATTAATATTAAACCAATCACTTTCGACTCTATTTATTCTTACACACGCTTCACCCATCGTCATACGTAACTTATATACTTTACCTTAGCAACAACTTAACCTTAGCCTTGTATATGCGCCTTAATATATAATAACCCATATATATCTTGATGGATGTACCAGACAGCAACCGCCTTAACATACGCCTTTATATGCATATATAATATAGTTTTATTAGAGGAATTGAATCTGAGAGAGTTCGGAAAGGATTGGTGGCGAGGCTTTGGAAGGGTATTGTCAAAGGATGGGTTTGAAAGTAAACATAGATAGAGTAAGGTTATAGTTTGTGATGGAGGACAGTCCTCGGGGCGTGAAGTTATGCTAGATGGTGAGCAGCTGCAAGAAATGACTGAGTTTAAATATTTAGAATATATATATTTGGACGAAAAGGGAACGGATACCTAGTAATGTAGTGGGAAGAGGATTGAATTACAGAAAGGTGACTGGTGCAATTAAATATTTGGTGGATGTTAAAAAGAAACTGATCTTCAAGGTGCGCTAAGTCTTGTGAGGGTATGTTGTTACCTGTGTTAATAACAGGTCGGCGTTGCGGAATGGGATCTAAACCCCGGCTGTTCAGATGGATTTAATCGTTGGTGGCGTCATGAGGGGCCTCGGCTGCTATTGGCATGGTGTGAAAAAAGATAAATAAAGAAAATATGAAAGTACGTTGAGATAGTTTCATATGGAAAGATGAATGATAGTCGGTTTTAAGCGGGAGGAATAGTGGTGAGTGTGTTTGGGAATCGACCAGCTGAAGCCAAACTGGCTAGGTATAAAGGGGGAGGTAAGGCTGGGCTTTCTTTTCAACTTGTGATATAACCATTTAACAACTACTTTCTGTTTTCCGGTGCATGTTGCACCTTACTTTATTCTTGGAAAAGAGATTGGTTTGATGGTGATTGGGTGATGTTGATGATATTCTGAATATATATATATATATATATATAATAACTATATATATATAACTATACAACTAACTGTAATATATATATATATATATATGTATATAACTCTTTCTGCTACTCTTTCTGCTCTATTTATATAATAATAACCAACCATATATATATAACTATATATATACACCATAAATAACATATATAATATATTGACATACTTTATATTCATAAATGGAGAATTTATTTAAAATACATATATAATATATAACAATATCAATACGCGTAGGAAAATGATAAAAAGAGAAAATAAAAAAATATTGGCAAGCTAAAGGAAATGCTAAGTTCTTTGAAGTATAAGCTGAAATTTACCAAATACAAAGGGCTCAGAATTACAAGGTACAAGTACAGAATGCACTGGTTTAGAGGCTGCAAGAGTACAAGTACAAATTACAATTGCTGTAAAATATAACAATTACAATTCTGAAGAACATATAAGTCTAAGTGCTTCATTAGCTGGACAAACCTGATATATATATATATATATATATATATATATATATATATATATGCTATATATATATATATATATATATATATATATAATAATAATAGCTAGCAATGTATATATTTTAAATTGTATAGCACTATTACACTGCAAATTCTTTACTATACTGTACTAATCAACAAGTGCTGAAATTGTATATGTATGGCATAATAATATAGCCATATATATATGTATATGCATATGTATAATAATATAGCAATAATAATAACTATAGTAATATATATATATAATAGCAATAATATGTATATGTTTATACTGTAACAGCAATAGTAATATATAATAGCATAATATAGCTAATAGCTAGCTAGCTGCTAGTAATAACCAACATGTAACCAATAGCCAATAACCAATATAACAACATAATAATATAACAATATAACCTATATATATATGTATATATGCATATATATATGCATATAATAATAATAATAATATAATATATATATAATATGTAACATAATATATATGTATATGTATAATAACAATAATAATAACTATTTCAATATGCATAGCCTTATAAATAGCCATATATATGTATATATGTAATGTATATATAATAATAATATCCATATATATATATATAACTACTGTATATAGCTAGCTGTAACAATATCAATAATAATAATATATAAATTCTTAATAATAATATATATATATATATATATATAATAATAATAATAACCAATAATAATAGTAATAATATATATGTATATATATAATATATATATCAAATAAAAATAAATTATAATATATGATGATTATAATAATAATAATGAAGGCATAATAGTAAAAAGGTATATAATATATATATGTATCTTTCTGCCTTTCATGTCTATGTATTAATAATAACAACAATATAATAATAATAATAATATATGCTTATAGTAATAATATATCTATATAATATATATTTTTAATATATATATAATAATATATATATATATATATATATATAACTAATAATAATAATATATAATAATATATATAATAATAATATAATAACCATATATACTAAAATAATAGCAATAATAGCTGTATGTATATTATAACGCTATATACTAAATATACATATACGCCACTGCTATACCTTAATAATAACTAACATAATAATAATAATATATATATATATATAATATATAACAACATAATATATATACATGAAAAGTACACAATACAACCAACGAACTACACTATAAAAACAATATAGCCATTATATATATCATAATGGAGTAAGAATGATAGTATACTTCGTTGAAAAAAGTTCGAACCTACCTGAATTTGACCTCTATCGATAACAGAAATATAACCTTTTTCACATTTGTCTTTAGGAAGTACCTAACGGTCTTGATGGTTAAAGTTCTGGATAGAGAGCTAAAAGGGCAATGGTTCAATGCCAAGTCCTGCATTTAGAGTTTTAAATATTTAAAACTCCCTTGTTAAATACATGGAGAGGTGTGATGTCATATGTTTTATAATTTAAGTTGCTGATTATGATGTTGAATGCTTTGGAATATATATATATATATATATATATATATATATATATATATATATATATATATATGCATATGATGCTATACTGCTGTATATATATAACCAGGACGGTGGGTGGCTGACGAGTATCGTGGCTGAATTCCAAAGCTTGAATGAACTCGAAACCATTAATGTGACGTCATACGAAAAAAAATCTATGTTGTTAAAATGACTCACGAACTTTGCCGATCCCAATTAAGCATAACAGTTGCTGTGTCTAACGTTAATAGGGTAACGTATTTATACCTAATGGTTGATATGGCTCCTGTTGCTAGGGGATGTATTTAAGCCTAACGGTTGAAATTGGAACTCAATGAACGACGGTAGATACCTGGATGTGAAGTCATATGAAAAAACATTTATAAATATGGAAAATACCCCCAGGAACGTACGTGAGATATAAAAAAAAAGCTTGAAATGTAACTAGGGTTAGAAAATATATCATCATAACGGTTAAAAAAATACTTAAAAAGGTTCAAGAAGGTTGCTCTGCTATAGAAAACGCGGCGGGCACAGAGCGGCACGGCTAAGAAGACTGTGCCGTGCTGGGGCATGGGTCTGAACTCAAATGCTTGGACGAACTCGGAAAACGCATCGTAGTAACTGAAAACCATTAATTTGAAGCCGCAAGCGCAAAAACGGACACGAAAAAATGTTTGTGCCAAAAGCATACTAAAAAAGTACAAAACAATTCTGGCAATAAACGACATTCGGCATTAGAGAATGTAGGGTTTCTGTCGAACGTGCCGCATACATTACTTACGGTAATCAAATTTCAAATTAAAAATAATGATTTATCTTACCATTGATGCACAATTTATTTACTGGTATAATATTAAAATCTTTAAAAAAAATTAAAGCTTCAATTTCCGTTTTTATATTATTTCTTAGCCGCTCCCTGTTTTAATGTACCTAAATACCTAATACCTAAAACCTAAAGAAACATAAATAACAATAATTAAAATATTGAAGAACAATCTTTAACATTTTTTTTAGCACCAGTACAGTAAATAATTAAATAAACTTGTTTTAAAAAACTTAAAATAAAAAAAAAGCAAAGAGTTAAAAATTTATCGAGCTTCACCAAATACTGTAAATATTGAATAATTAATTTTCTCTTTCATAGGGTAAATTTTACTTTTTCATAATTAACAAAACTTCACCAAAAAACGTAAGGAAAAATTAACATGACCCGTCTTTCCTATGTAGGTGGCATCACAGTCACCACACTTATATTGATAAATTATTGAAGAACACAGAGGAATAGGAAGTTTATCTTTGAATCTAAAATAACTTCCAATTTTCATTTCACTAGAGAATATTAACTTAAATTTGAACTGGGGAAAGTTTGTTTTTAAAAGTGAATCAATTTTACGTCGAATTTCAAAACTCATTCTTCCCATGAAAGGTAACTTCATATACAGGATATCCTTGGGAACTATCATCCGAGTAAGAGGTTTATTTGTAAAATTTGGAGACAATAATTTACGGGATGTTTAATCAATCAAAAATTCTGGAAACCCGTTTATCATAAATAACGATTTCAGAATCTAGTTCATTTGAAGAAGATTGACAATAAGAGGATGAAAATCTTGTATCCCCTATCAAAAATTGCCCTAATTAAGTTAAATTTAAAAATATTTTAATATATATATATTATATATATATATAATATATATATATATATATATAATATATATATTATATAATATATATATATATATATATATATATATATAATATATAATATATATATATATATATATATATATATATCAGTAGGAGGGCCTTATTGATAAGATAAGAAGGAATCAGTTAAGAAAAATAATTACATTTACAAGTTAAATAAATACATATTCTGGAGCTTTCGTTCCTAAGCATGAACCTCTTTCAGAAGAACTATATTATAAACTAACTTATGAAAAATGTAAAAATTATTTAGTTATGTAATATTTTAAAGTTTGGATAATTTATTTTTTTTTAAATCCATAGAAGGGTGGTTGGAACTCCTGCTGGGGCTACACGGCATTCTTCTGTGGTCCTCCTGGGTTACAGAAGCAACCGATCAAAGTCAAGGAACGCCGACATGGGCACAACATGCTTGTTGCAACAAATTTGCAATAATAAGACGAAAAAAAAATTCACTCGCGCCAGGACTCGAACCATCGACAACAGGGCCGCCGTTAGACAATGTACAGGAGGCTCTACCACTATTGCGATCCGCCTCCCCAGAAAAAGAAGCATCTAGGAAGTTTTCACCACAATTTCGCTGCTTCGATTATCACTGTGCTTTGAACTCGATATTTATTCAAATCCTTAGAAGGTGGTTGGAACCGCTGCTGGGGCTACACGGCATTCTCCAGTTTGCTCCGTGTTACAGGAGCACCAATCCAAAGTCGGGCCACGCCCACTACGCAAACAACATGATTGGTTGCGACAAATTTGCAATAATAAGACGAAAATTTTTTTCACTCGCGCCGGGACTCAAACCATCGACAACAGCTTCGCTGTTAGACAATGTACAGGAGGTTCCACCACTAGTCCCGATCCGACACCCCAGCAAAAAGTATTTCCGTTACATTTTTTAAGTTTCCTGCTGCGAATATCACTGCTTTGAAAACTCGATACTTATTTAATCCATAGAAGGGTGGTTGGAACCCCTTCTGAGGCTTACACCGGCTTCTTCAGGGGTCCTCATGGGTTAAGGCAACCGACCAGGTCAAGGAACGCCGACAGGCGCACAACATGCTTCTTACGACAAATTTGCAATAAGACGAAAAAAAAATTCGCTCGCGCCAGGACTCGAACCAGCGACAAAAGCGTTGCCGTTAGACAATATACAGAAGGCTATACCACTAGTCCGATTCGCCTCCCCATAAAAAGAACGCATCTCGCAGAGTTTCAATTTTCCTGCCTTCAATATCACTGCTTTTGAATCTCGACACTTATTTAAAATCCATAAAAGGGTGATTGGAACCTCTGCTGGGGCTAACGGCATTGCTTCTGGGGTGCTCCTGGGTTACAGAGCCACCCGACCAAAGTCAAGGAACGCCGACATGCGGAAAACATGCTTGTTGCGAACAATTGCAAATAAGAACGAAAAAAAATTTCACTCACGCCAGGACTCGAACCATCGACAACACAACAGCGTCGCCGTTAGATAATATAGAGGGGGCTCTACCACTAGTCCGATCCGCCTCCCCAGAAAAAGAAGGGATGTCGAAAGTTTTCAAATCTCTGCTTCGATATCCACTGCTTTGAAACCGACTTATTTAAATCCAAGAAGTATGGTTGGAACTCCGCTGGAGCTACACGGATCCTTCAGGGTGTTCATGTGTTACAGGAGCACCGACCAAAGTCAAGGAACGCCGACATGCGCACAACAATGCTTGTTTGCGACAAATTTGCAATAAATAAGAAGGAAAATTTCACTCGCGCCAGGACTCGAACGATCGACAACAGAGCTTCGCCTTTAGACAATGTACAGGAAGCAATACACAGTCCGATGCGCCTCCCTAAAAAAGAAGGTATCTCGGAAGATTTCAAATCTCCTGCTTCGATATCACTGCTTTGAAACTCGCTACTTATTTAAATCCACAGAAGGGTGGTTAAAACCCCCTCTGGGGCTACACGGCCTTTTTCAGGGGTGCTCATGTGGTTACAGGAGCAGCCGACCAAAGTCAAGGATCACCGACATGTGCACAACAAGCTCGTTGCGAGAAATTTGCAATAATAAGACGAAAAAAATTTCACTCGCGCCAATACACGAACCATCGACAACAGCGTCGCCGTTAGACAATGTACAGGAGGCTCTACTACTAATCCGATCCGCCTCTCCAAAAAAGAAGACATCTCGGAAAAGTTTTCAAGTCACCTGCTTCGACATCACTGCTTTGAAACTGTACTTATTTAAATCAATAGAAGGTTGCTTGGATCCACATATTATATATATATATATATATATTATATATATATATATATATATATATATTTATATATATATAGAGATATTGTTTGTAAAATATATATATATATATATATATATATATAATGTATATATATATATATATATATATATATAAATATTATATATATATATAATATATATATATATATATATATATATATATATATACTATATATATATATAATATTATATTATATAATATAATAATTATATATAATATATATATAGTATATATAATAATATAAATGTATTATATATATATATAATATATATATATATATATAATTATTTATTTTATATATATTATATATATATATATATTATATATATATATATATATATTATATATTATATACTATATAATAATATATATATTTATATATAGTATTATATATATATATATAATATGCGAATAAATTTTTTTTTTTTTTTTTTTTTTTGCCGTCTAAAAAATGAAAATTTTCAAAGTTTATTTGTGTTTTTCTAACATTTCATTTTTCCTTACATGAGATATAAAAAAAAAAATTCATTAAAAAAAAACCAACAGGTTTATTTCTTCAAATTTGGTACCAAGCTCACATATAAACGTAATAAACAAACTGACGTTTATATTAAATGTTTTGGTATAACGTAAGGTGCTGTCAGCCATGGTTGACTATTCTCGTTCAGTAATTTTGAAATTACTTTTTCAAGAGATTGTAAAAAATGTTCAAAAAACAATTGAAAAATATGGTATCTAAATACAATTTATTACCACACTAATGGAGTATTTTAGTGCAAAAAAATTGAAATAATCTTGAAAATTAACAGATTTTATGGCAGTTTTTGTGGAAATTCAAAAAAAATTCTCTCTTCACACCCAAAAAAAGCGTTTTTTTTGTTTGTTTTTTTTTCATAAAATTAAAGATACCATAGTTGTTCATCAAAAAAACATTTTCTTATATCGGTTTGAAATAGTTGAGATTTTGCTATGAAGTCCGTATTTAACTACATATATATATATATATATATATATATAATAATATATATATATATTATATATATATATATATATATATATATATAAATATAATATATATATATATATATAT
>JABUQX010051337.1:0-15000 GCA_015478945.1 Trachelipus rathkii
AATCAAAATTATAATAAAGTATTAGATAAGTATCATTCATATATCAGCAATATAGGAATAATTCTAAATACTCAAGTAAAGTTCAAAAATAGTTATATAGGTATTTAGCGAACAGTAATGATCATTATTGCTAGATAATTTTACTATATATCATATTACTACTCTATATATATATATTATTAATTATATAAATATTGTATATATATTATATATATACTATAGATATATATATAGCAGGGGCGTATACATAGGATTAAATTTAATATATACTTATATTATATATTATACTATATAATATACTATCCTATACTATACTATGCTTGTATATCAGTATGATAATACATATAGGTCTAAAGTATACTATAGTTCTTGTGTGGTGTGTGTGTGTGCTGTGTACCCATAACTGTACCATTATAAGGCTATATAGTATAGTTGCCAGCCAAGACCCGGTATCTTAGAACGGATTTCTGGTGACAGCTATAGAAGTCTGGTACACATTTAACAAAAATCTTACATACACGGATTTTCTTTTTTCTTGTAGAATGTATTGTAAACTTTAAGGCTAACCAATAAGACCTTTCGCTACTCAACGGCATTGCCCCGCTGGCAGATGAAGTCAGTAAGAGTAAAGAGGCAGGAGAGATAACACACTTGGGACTCCTCGATTTGATGGTCAAGAACTATCCTCCTAGTAAAGTAAACTGAACACGTCAGATTTAAAACTAAATAGCTTGATATTTAAAGCAAATAACATTTATTTATGACAAATAGTCGAATATTTTAAAGTGCTGCTCATGTAAACTCACAGCATCTCGATCTACTAAATCAATAAATAAAATAAATAAAGAAGCGTTATTAACCAACAAAAACTATCCTATTATTTGCTATATCAAGAGTAGATCTGCTCAATCACGGCACACCGGGGCCAATTAACATTACACGAGCATCAATCTATTGTATATGATTTGGTGACCACCCAGAGATGCAATAATCCCACTTCTGATTTGGTGGGGCGCATAGAGATTAAAAAAAAAAAAAAGTGTGATAGAGTGAAAGTGAAAAGTGGTCAAATGAGCAAAATACCTAAAGCTGAAAACAAAACATAAAGGCCTTTATGATGAAAAAAAGAACTAAATTTGGAAATTACTTAGTGCATTGGTACGATAGCTCTAATAAACATTTCTCTATATAGCGAATAAGCCGTGAAGAATTCCGTTATTTAAAGTCCTAGTCGTTGAAAAAAGAGCGACCATTTTCACTAAGATATCACAAGGCAAAAAAAAAAGAAAAGAAAATAAATAAGGTAAATAACGCTGCTCGCGACGACACAGCGGGACTTGGCTTCAAACTACACAGCATAAACACAGCATCTCCCGAGATTTTAAGAGCGTGAAGGGTAGGGGAAGTCGGTACTACCCAAAGCATCTGCGAAGAACTTCGAGACCGTTTCTCTCCGCTTCTCCCAATCATATTAGGAAAGAAGAAATCTAATCTACAGGCATCGCGCGCGCGACGGCAACGCACCGACCTGCAACCCTCATAGAGCAACGATCGGTTACCATCCAGTTTCTCATCATCTGTAGTGGAGACTCCAAAGACCAGTCTGCTATTGTGCCATGTCCGAAATTAGCATGTGCGGAATATAATGACTTGGTTACACACCACGATAACTGTATTTAAATTGAACGGGGTAGACAATCCAAAAGAGCGCGTAAGAATATTAGCTTCCGTCCTCCTCATGATATCGCAGCGACCATCAGATTTCCATTGGGTTGGAATTGTTCAAAAGTTAATTGCGGAGCTATAGAAAAGCTTTGCTCACCATCTTTTGACGTCAAGTACAGAGAGATTTTCAGGAAAAAGGAAGAAAAAAAAAGAACTCCTTCATGTTTACTTAGCGAGAGTTTCATGATGTGATGGAAAGAATAGGATTCATTTTGCTTGCAGTAAACAGTGCGCTTTTGTTCATTGGTTGTTTATTAATGAGCCTCACTCCTTCGCATCCAGAGAAAGTTTTAATAGACGCTGGCGGCGATAGAGTCTTGAAAAATTCAAAAGTAGCAGATAACCTTATTAAGACTTTATAGGAACGCTAAGAAACCTCCATCGAAAGCAAAGGGGGAGAGAATATTGGGGGGCAGTAAATCATGCTTCAAGGAGAACATTTCCGACCCAAGAGAAGGATCAACATGAGAGAAGGTCGAAATACAAACAATAAAAACGACACCCGTTTTAGAAGAGGCTAAAAGTAAATAAAGGAGTTCTTCGAGTGTATGAAAGGACGTCTTAAGTCTCTCAACTTGAGGTCAGGACAGCTTTGAGTGACGCTGCTACCAAGAAACCTTACCCCGAAAGAAGAATACACCACATATCTCAAATATAGAAGAAATGCCCGAGAGAACGTCGATAAGGCAACACTGTAAGCGCCGAACTGTTGGGTGATTTGTGTAAGCCCCACGCCAGATTCCTACATAGAAGCTACACATGCCATTCGGAATTTTGTCCAATTTTTTCCTTGATATTCCCGCCAAATAGAGAAAGTCGGCAAACACCTGAGTCAGAAACCCCCAAAGAAAGCAGGGAAACCCATCAACCCCTCCACAGGAATTAGAGGAGAGGTAAATATTTAAATGAAGCAATGATCGATTTTTATAAATTATGGGGATTTTGTCATATTTACATAATCCTCGTACATCAACTAGTAGTTTAATAATAAATAATAATAATATAATAATATAAAATACTAATTAATAATAATAATAATATAATAATATTAATAAATAATAATAATAATAAAATATATTAATAATAATAAAAATAATATATAATAATAATAATAATAATAATAATAATAATAATAATAATAATAATAATAATAATAATAATAATAATAATAATAATAATAATAATAATAATAATAATAATAATAATAATAATAATAATAATAATAATAATAATTCATTTAGTTTTGAATAATTTTCAGAGTAACGAGCAAAGCGCTCCATGCATGTACAAGAAGGTTACCTTCTTCATCGAAGCCTGAGTGTTCCGTTATTGATAAGCATTTCGAGCGACCCATATTGAACCTTACGTTGCTCTAGTGGCTCAACAAAATATACTAGGTACCGATGCTTCCGTAGAGAAAGTCGGTTATAAACATTATTAAATTTGGTGTTAATAATGTAGAAATTATAAACTTTATACTACTGTTGATAAAATATCAAAAAGAGTCTTTATTTTAGATAGTAATAGTGAGATCAATTTGATCCCTATAGATGAGGACGATAATATATCGATTATTGGTCAAATTAAAGCTGCTAATGATACTGTAATTAACATATACTCTCGCGAAAATGTTACAATTGATTTAAGTTTAAAGAGAACTTATGATATGGAATATTTAACAACCAGATTATCTATTTGTATTCTAGGAATGCGGTTCCTGTAAAAAATTTGCTTTCAATATTATTTGAGTTGATACGTAACAGATACACATCATAGCAAAAATGTATAAATTTATGTGATAACACGATTTGTAGAGAGATAAGGCTTTCATTCACACCCTCTCTCAATTTTCTTCTTCTGTAGTTTCTAATAAAACGTTTTAGCAATATACCACTAATTAATAGAGGTGTTGCGGATATCCGCAACCGCATCCACATATGCGGATATCCGCATGATTTTTCTCTTCCGCAACCGGCAATTCGCACCGCATGAATTATTTTGCGGATAGCGGATAGTATTACATTTATGAATTATGACTAAATGTTACCCAACTTTGTAACGCAAGATGTTCAGACTCGTTGAAACATAGTAGTTTATAATGCTTGAGAGGATGGAGATAATAAATGAAGATGTCTGCCCTTACGCTTCGAACAACACAAAGGTGAAAGGCCCGACATGTGATGATAATGCGATTTTAGATAATTGTATTACTCTTTTTAAACCGTTTGAAGAGGTAACTAAGACTAAGAGCTCAGAAAATTCTTGTTTGTCAGACGATATCCCTTTAACGATGAAGCTGTGCTAGATACTGCTATTAAAAGTAAAGGACTTTCAGAGATTACAGAAACACTCATGCTGGACTGGTGATAGATTATTGATTCAAATTCAACCCGATTACGCATGTACAATAGCATCTTTTCTGGATCCTAGATACAAAAACCAAATCGAACTTGAAACCTACTTGTCACAGAGGCAAATTTATTTAGATCGCCTATGTGATGAAATGCTGCTAAAGGCAGAAATATCAACAGCCAATAAAAACCAAAAGATTGCAGATACTCAAATAAAATCTGATAACGAAACCATTACTGAATCCATGAACGTTCTTTTGGCTTCTAACAGCGATGGAGATTCTTGTTCAGAGGTGTAAAAAGACATTATCATTGATCGAAGATTATCAAAAGCGAAAACGCTTGATCGGATAAAAGATCCATTGGTTTTGATGGCGTGATAATTGTAAAAATTTTCCAATCTTGCTGAACTTACTTGCCATAATTACTTGTATGCATGCCTCCACAAGATGTAGCTAGTTGGGATCTCATGTTACGAAGAAAAGAGAAGCAAACTCTCTCCTTGAAAAGGGTAAGAAGGTTAGGATTTTGGCATATTTGAGAATTGTTATTACAAGTATTATATTATGGTTTACTTTTTCAAAGGGTAGAGGTTGAGGAAAGAGATTTGGTGGAATGCATGAAAGAGTAAGTTCTCGTCCATCATCCTCGAAATATAGAAATTGCACACAACACACACTACATATATATTAATAGTGCCATTCCTAAAAAAAATTTGGTTTCAATATTAATTTTGAGTTAGATACATTAACAGACACTCAGAGCAAAGAATGTATAAATTTATATGATAACACTATTTGATAACGCTTTCATTCACACTCTTTCTCAATTTTCTTCTTTTGTAGTTTCTAATGAACTTTTTAGTAATATACCTATAATTAATAATATTGTAAATGAATATAAACATTTGTATTCTTATTTGCCGGAAAATTTTAACGTTCGAGAAAAGCAACTTAAAGTTTGGACCGACTTGTTCAAAGAATTTTGGGGAGGGGAGAACGCGGAGTCGAAACTTAAGGAGAGAAATGGGGGGGGGGAGACCTTTGTTTTACGGGGGAGAGAGGAGACTCACATTCCAACCGCTATTTTGAAGGAAATAGCTTCGCTCTTTCCTTATAAAGCTAATATAACCGGTCCCCCCATAAAACTTAAACCCCGCCGAATTCCTCATAAACTGTTCGAACAAACAAAGAGGGAGTTATTAAATTTAGTAAAAGCGAAAGTTTTAAAGAGAGCGCTCTCTCAATGGAGTTTTCCCATTAGTGCGCTAGAAAAAATGATGGGCATGTAAGAATTGTATATGACTTTAGAAAGCCTAATTCAATTGCTAAAAATGACGTATTTGCTATGCTTAATATTAATGATATATTTAGTTCGCTTCATGGGACAAAAATTATAAGTAAACTCGATTTGACGAACGCTACTATCATTTTGACGGCCGAGCCGATACAGTGGCAATATTTTATGTCATTAGTACAATGATCGGTATTTTTTTTATGCAGACTACCCATGGGTGTTTTAAAAACTCGAGTTCGTGTTTCTTGAGGTTTTTAATATATTATTATGAGAAAGGAAAGTATGTACACGTTTATCTAGATGACATTTTGATAGATACTGAAGATTTATCAGACCACTTGGTCGTACTTAAACAAATTTTTGAGAGATTAAATTATTTTAAAATTTGTTTAAATAGAAAAAAATGCGAATTTGGTGTAAAAAGATTAAGTTGCCTAGGGTTTGATTTGACTGAAGAGGGTATTGTCGGAAAAAGTTAGGGATATAATTAATGTTCCTCGCCCTTCAAACATAAAAGAGGTGCGTTCGTTTGTCGGTAGAATTTCATTTTATCGTCAAAATATACCATGCTTCAAAAATCTAGCCTTGCCTTTATATGGTTATTTAAAGGGAAATAATAGTTCAAATAAAAAAGTCGTTTTTAGATATAAAACAAGCCATTCGTCATGCCTCATGACTCAGGTTCCCGGCCATTGACGCGCCTCTCAAAGTTAATATATATGCAAATAATAAAGCCTTTCATACAGTGATCATGTCGGATAATGAAAAACAAACCATCGTAGATTTGGTTCGATACTCACATTACATTTACCCTAAACATTAACAAAATCATTTTAAGAACCAAACATAAGTTAATTGCACTGAAATACTATACGAATATTGCCCTGTCGCTCACGCGCGTTGGTATATAAAATAAATCACGCTAATGATGTACAAAATTATAATGCTAGGGAATTGAGGGAACTTGAGCACTTTCAATATCAAGATGGAGTTAATTACCGAGAATGAAAATGCGTTATTAAAATATTTACTTGCAAATAATATTGCCTAAGATGAGGATAATGTAGGACAAAATGCAGTTCCAAATAGTGTAGGCTGTGACTCCGCCCACCTAGTCACTGCAGCCAATGAGCGGTCAGCTGGGATTACTGCAGCCTCTGACGTAGTGGCTATTAATTTGGTAGTGAATGAGAGTGCTCCGATGGATCTCACCGTAAGAAATGAAAACAGCGAACGTGCTGAGGTGGTCATATTGGAAACTGCCAAAATAAACTTGATAACATTTGATAAAAACGCCAAAGTATTAGCCGCGCATTTAAAAAGAGATTTAGACTTCGGAGAAATTAGACAAAACCAACAGTCGGATAAGTACCTTAGCGATCTGATGACTTAGAAAGAGAAAACAACTTTGAAATTGATAAAACAGAAATTCTTTTATAACAAAAAAGAGATAGAATTAATTGTAGATGTCTCGCTAAACTATTCTCAAGTTTTTGTGCCTGAAAATAGTGCGGAAAGTAATCGGCGAATACCATAATAAGGGACATTTAGGGGTGAATAGAACCCTCCTTTGCATAAAAAATAAATTTGTTTTTCAGCACATGCATAAAAAAATAAAACAGTTTATCCGCACGTGCTCAGCATGTCAGAAAAATAAAACGGTTCCAGGTATAAGCCCTAATTAAAGTGTCTTTAAAGAAGTAACCCAGAAGTTTGAAGCAGTCCATGTGGATATTCTTAAGTTACCTAATGCGAGAGGATTCAAATATCTACTTACGTTAATTGACAGCTACAGGAAGTACTTGTTCGCTGTGCCTCTCAAAGAAATAAATTCAGGAGAAATATTGAATGCATTCATTCATGAGCTATTTCCGTTCTGTGGAATTTCTCAGGTGATTATTTCGGATTTAGGTGCGAATTTCACTAGTTGCCTGTTCGAGGAAGTCTGCAGGACAGTTGGAATGGTTCACAGACACTACTTGTAGTGTTAACCCTAGGGGCAATGGCCTCATAGAGGTTCAACATAGGAATTTCCTTGCTTCTCTGATATGTATGTTGCAAGAACATGATTTAAGCCCCTCCGACTGGCCGAGCCTCTTACCTATGGTGTTGTTCACTCTGAGACTCGCGCCGATAAAAAAGAACGGTATCACTCCCGCACAGCTGATGTTTGGGCAAAACATTTCAATACCGAGTGTCTTAGTCGATCCGGCTTCGGGGACTGCCCCTATAGAGTATAATGCATATGTTAAAAGGTTAGTCGCCCTTTTAGCGCAGCCGCTGGCTACACACACCAATTATAAAAATCAACACGTCTTCGCGCCAAAAGGTTTGCAGGAGGCAAAGTTTGTCGTAATATGGCAGACGCATTAGCGCCTCGCTATGTCGGCCCTTTTAAAGTTATAAAAGTTAATAAACAGAACGTACTTATCGAAAAAAATGGGAAGCTCAATTTTGAAAATATTAGAAACGTTCGCATATATTATAACTTAGTGGATTTAGAAGGGGAAATAACACCTTAAAAAAATACTAATCCTTTTTCTTTCAGATGGTAAAAAACGCCTAGGGTAAAGGTGTTTCCTAGAAACGATTAAAAAGAGCTGCCTCCAGTAGGAGCACTATTATTTTAGGTAAAATTTATTGTTTTACTCTCTAACTTTAGTAGCTACTGTCTCCTCTATCCTAAACTTTTTATAAAAATTTTCAGAAGGGGGTGTTACAGGCACTTGTAAGATAACCATGTATGTAACGTAACCGGTCCATTATAAAGGCTATATGTAAGTGAAACCAAGACCGTATCTTATGAACGGATTTCTGGGGCACAGTTATAAGAAGTCTGGTACACATTTACAAAATCTTACATAACGGGTTTATACTTTTTTAGTAGATGTAGTTAAACCTAATGTAATCAATGAGACATTTCCTCTCAACGGCATTGCCCGCTGGCAGAGAGGTCAGTAAGAGTAAAGAGGCCAGAGAGATAACATCTTGGCACTCTCTTGGGCCCAGAATTTGTAAAGTAAATGGAGTCAGATTTAAAATAATAGCTTGATATATTTAAAGAATAAACATTTATTTTTGAACAATAGTGAAATATTTTAAGTTGTGTTCATGTAAAATAGTCATTAGAAATAATTAATAAAGAAATAAATAAAGAATCGTTTCGCTATTCCAAAACTAACTTATTATTTGCTATATCAAGGTAATCTCGTAAATAGGGCCAATTAACATTACAGAGATCAATCTTTGTAAATATATATATATATAATAATATATATATATATATTTATATATATATATATAATATATATATATATATATATATATATATATATATTTATATATATATATTATAGAGTAATATATATATATATATATATATATACTATATATAATATCTATATTAGGGTTATTCAAAATTATGGTAAAAAAATTTGGTAACCGATAGAAATGCAAAATGATAAGGTAAAGTTCCTATAAGATATGACGTAATGTGCCTTAGTTTTTCGTCCTGCTCTCTGTATGTTGTTTTTGTACTAAATACTTTTGTATCTACGAAACAAGTAGGTTAAATCCATATAATTTGGGATTAGCATTGTATGTGCTCCACTCACTAACTTTACAAAAAAAGTATATCAAATTTACTATATAATTTAAAAATGGGGCGTTTATAAAGTATTTCGGAGGCGACATCATGAAAGCTGAATGGTTAGGTTAAAATGGTTAAGGAAACAAAAACACTATGTTGTACGCAGCATCAAATGGTATAGTAATTTAATAAATGTATGACCTATTAATAAGGCTAGAACAAATGTAAATTTAGTATTGGAAATCTTCATTTAAAATAATAACAACTCTTTCACAAACAGCTACTCCTTCTCATTAAACATTTCAGCACATGTTGACCAAAACAACCAACGATATCTCCTGATGGAACTGTTCTTTGTGTTCACTTAACAATGTAACTCATTGACTGTGCGTCTCTCCTTTTGTATTTTTCGTTATTGAATATGGAACGTAATTACCACGTGTATTCATACTCTGAACTAGCTGACATGCAACTAATGTATGGGATGGGACGCTGCAATCGTCCTACAGCAAGACGTTTGTACTAGACGAAATATCCCACCGATTTCGCCAAGCCGCAAGGTTTTTTACCACGATCATTCACGCCTAGTCTGAACGGGTATTTGTGTCCAAAGAGAAAAACTAATGCAGCAGACCTCGAACTTATAGGATGTTTCGATTTAGAAGATTAGTTTCTTAATGAAATTTTCTAGCTCCTGAAAAGAGCAGTGAAATGGTCCATACGTTTTAATTTCGAACCATCTAGCAATTTGGAGGTTTACTACAACAGCCAGTTCACCCGTACGCACGTCCACCAGGTGCATACTCTATTGCCCCGTGACTATGCTCCTCGTGTTGTATATATTGTCAATGGTTTTTGAATAAATGTAAGTTGCCAACTTTTAACGAAGTTTTAATTTACCGAGAGGCTCACTTTACAAGAACAGCTAGCGTTAACGTTCTAATAACGAACACATTTGGGCAGACCGAGAATCCTCATACCATTAAATAGAATCGTTCACAACATCAGTTTCAGTAAACATTTCGACGGAATTTTTTACATGATCATGTCTATGTTCGAGCTTAGCCTCCCAGGGCTTTTAATGCATAATCTACTTAAACTTTTTGAAACATGAGCTCCGTATTGTTTGATGGTGTACCTCTTCAGATTGCGCCAAAACATGTGGTTTATGTATGATGGGGCTCCTGCACACTTTAGTGCTGCAGTTCGTGAACACCTGATTGAGACCTTTCCCAATCAATGAATAGGTCGAGAATGGATAGGTTCCGTTGCCAGCAAGGTCAAGAGACCTTAATCCTTTGGGTTATTAAATTTGGAGACATTTAAAGACCTTAGAGTAAATATACATCTTCTCCATCGACACCGTTGAAACCTAACTACGATTAAGATTATGAACTGAATTGAGACCGATCAAACCGCACTCTGGGGAATATTATGTTTTTCCGGTACACGTGATTTATCTCTCAAGAGGAAAAAATCTGGATGATGGCCTACTTATAGACTTAAGCCGTTTACGCATCGAAGCAGGTGATTCAGAATTAAAACATTTTGAACAATGACCGAAAAATGCTCCTTACCGATTACCTATCATACAAAATAAAATAATTGATCTATGTGGCTAGAATCAGGGAACAAATCCTCACAAGAGTTTAAGAAGCTTGCGCTTACAGCATTCTGGCTGACGAAACTGCGGATATTTCTGGCAAAGAACAGTTGTCTATTGGATTACGTTTCTTCGATGAAAAGGTCAACAAAATCGAAGAAAAATTTTCAGGCTTTGTAGATCTTGAAGGACTTAGTGTCGTAAGTATTGACAAAGCCATTGAAGATTTTGTGACCAACTTAAACCTAAACCCTGATAAGTGGGTGGGGTTATGCTTCGACGAATGTTCCACCATGTCTGGGAAAGAAAGGGGTGAGTAGGCGATCTTGTTGCAAAAGTACAAAAAAGCATTGTACTTCCATTGCTCCTCGCACAAGCCAAACATAGTCGTGAACGTTTTAAACGCTATCCCAGAAATTCGAAACTTCTTCGGAACTATCAAGGAGATAATCACATTTTTTCGCGAGTCCGTTTTACGACGCAAGCTTATTGCTAACATTCCTAAACTGTCTGAGACTAGATAGTCAGAGAAGTACAAGAGCATCCGTGTTTTTAAGGATCACTTCGTTGATATTGTTGATGCATTCGGACATTAGCTGAAGAGGAAACTGCAGCAACAAGAATGCATATTAAATGCTTGCAATAGTATGCAGATCTTCATTTGTTGTGTGAGTAGCATTAATTGCGAAGTATTCCGCTATACTGGAACTCGTAGCAAATACACTTCAATTGAAGACACTTGACATAATCAAGGTCAACCAGCACATTCAAACTATTCTCGATATGCTAAGAGATTATCGGGAGGATGCAGATAACGTCACAGCTGACGTTTTGAAAGTTGATATAATCGCCACTCGCATTGATGACTAGCAAAATCATAGAAGCAACCCTCCAGCCGAAAACCATTCGAATTTTGGAGGTCTCTAATCATTCTTTACTTGGATTCCAACATATCTTTAGAAGTCAGATTTTCTGCAGACAAATCGCCTTCATTTTCATTGACACATTTACATCCGAGTAACATGAGAGATGTTTCATTGGAGGAATGGAATGAAAGTACTTCATCTTGTTTTACAACTTTCAAGGCATCGAATGTGAAAGGGAATTGTGGTTCAAAATGTGAATGAGGTACAGGAAACACCAGACATCATTGAAGTTTTAAAAAAGAGCGAATTGTTTTACCAGATAATTAGAAAAGCGCTACTGATATTGCTTTCACAGTCATGCGCAACAAGCACTATAAAGCGTTCATTTACCTCTCTTCGCCGAATTAAAACATGGCTAAGAAGCACTATTGGAGAAATTAGGTTAATGGGTTAGCCATGCTAAGCATTCACCGTCAATGGGTTTTCGCAAACAAAGAGTAATTAGTGGAAGCTGTAGGTAGAAATATGAGAGAATGTAATGTTTGAATTGAGTATAAAGTATTAACTAGATATTAGGAAAAGTAATGATAGAACAATTGCAAATAAATAGTTGAATGTGAAAAAGGGAATACTGACAATCTGACCGCAATAAGCTTTTTTTATGTGAAATATTCAAAATTTGATAGCCTCTTAAAATATGTAAGCGATTTTTTTGTGATATATTTTTAGTAGAGATTTAGTAAATTTTGGTTTTCTGTTCTTCTTAGAACATATTTTGTCTCGCCAGTTATATGGAATGTGTATGTAATAGTGAAATTATAAGGAGGCGAGCGTATAAATTAATTAAGTATTCTTTATTCAATGAGTTTTTGCAATATCTTTGAGAGGAATGAATTTGAATCACAGGGGATTAGATAATTAGTGGTAATTGATAGTAGATCATAAATCGGGCAGATGGAGTGATTTCTAATAATGTTTAAGTTTTGTATCTGATCGATTTGTGATGAAATATGGAAAATTATGTTGAAAATCTCAATAACATTAGATATCCTGTATATATGTAGTAAGATGTGGTGTTTTTGCCTGTTATATATTTATTGGTAGGATAAATAAAAAAATTAACATTTTCCTATGATGTATATTGATCTATTGAGGAAGTATGGGATTGAAATTTAGATTAATAAGTGAAATTTTAGAGAAATTCAATTATGTTTATAAATAATGGTTGAAGAGAATGAATTAGATATGGATAAAAAGGTATGTAAATGTTTGTGACTTTTTTGATACTGTCAAGAGCGAATGGATTTATGCAAGAGCAAATGATATGATAGATTGAAATAATCGCCTCTTATATATATTAAGTGATAAAAAGAAATGTATCAACTATAGGGGAATTTATTTTATTGAGTGTTGTAGGGAAGATATAATAGATGGTATTTTGTAAAATGGATATAGTCAAATTAGTCGGTTGATAGGATTAATGTGGTGAAATATGAAATGTGATTAGGATTGTGTTAATTTCCAACATATTGAATAATGTTTAGAAATTGAGGCATAAGAATAATGATGTGTGTGTTTAGGTATTATATTGACAGGTTATAAGATTAATAGTTATTGAAATATGGTGGTTGCAACGTTTTTCGGAGTACTATATAGTTGATGTTAGAATATGTCGTGCGGTTGGAAATATGTAGATTCAAATTTAGTTGATAAATGACTGTTTATGGTGTCCATCATTTAATGAATATATTTGAATTATATTATTTTGGAAGTATAGTCCTTTATAGGCATGGATGTATGGTACTTATGTCCTTGGCTTTTAATTTTGTTATATTACTGGGGGTAACTATTAATTTGATTAGAATTTAATAAATATGTTTTTTATTTATTATTAGTATTATATTCGATATCTTTAGTAAATAAATAGTAAATGTTTAATTATTGATATAAGTGTGAATGATATTGTTGATTTGATGTTCACGTTGAGATATCAATAAGGGAAGTTTAGAATTGGGGGTAACGTGATTGCAGTTATCAATGGAAATTGTGTGTTTAGGTCGGGATTTATGATCGAGAATCTGAATGAAGTAACGATCGTGTAATATGAAATGATAGGTGGTATATTGTAAATATAGGTTAAAAATTTACGAATTATTAAGTTAATATGATTTATAATATCAGGATGTATCCAATACGGGTGGCTTGATTATTATGCATTACCGGGGGTTTGATAAGGTAAAGAGGAAGTATCATAATGTAAAGATAATGCTTATCCAGATATTATATTTATTACTTTGTATTATATTAAAGGCTGTGGTTTGTAATTTTTATGGTGTTCTCATAGATGAATAGGTGCTTGTAGCGGGATTTAACTTAATATTTGGGTTGATGTATAGGATAGGTATGTTTGGCGAGTCTGATAGATTTTAATGTTTATGGTAGGTGGTGTGTGATGCTGGGTGGAAAAAATATTTAAATTGGATAGATGGTTATTAAGGAATAAGTAGAGGTGGGCGGTGTATATGTGGACCCTAGAGGAGTTAAACATGGGAGTGTTCGTCTAATGGTAGTTCTATAGTTGCTAATGTAGGATGCTCATCAATATTTAATTGACCCTGATAATAATCCCTTATTGTGTGTGATGAGAAATATAATTATTTAGGAGTGGGATTAGAGTGTGATAAGTGATGATTAAATCCCTGAGGGTCCGATTAGAGAATGTATTTGACTAACGTATGTGGTGTAAGGGGATTGGGGTGAGATATCACATGGAGTGTTAATGTCGTGAGATAGAATTGTTAAAAAGTGATGGAGTATTTATACGAAGGGAGTAAGGTAGAATAAAAGTGTGATAAATTGGGTGTTGGTTTCGATTATGGAAGATTGATGATAAGGTTTGGTTTGGTTAATGTGTATTATTTATTGGTTGATATCTGTTCTTTGGGAATCGACGGGGGATAGGAGACTAAGAAAAGTGGATTGTCTGATGCAAGAATGTGGAGTTTTGCAGTAAGCGGAAATATAAAGGTGTCTTAGTAAAGTCTGAATATTGCGTTGGGTATTTATATTTAGGTATTATTTGTGTTGCGTACATCTATCCCATAGGGATTTTAAATCACAATTGAAGTTAGTTATTAATCAATGGGTCGCGCGGTCCTTTGTTGAACCATGGTGATTTTTTATATGATTGTCTTGTATGAGCTTTTTCACCTAAGGTAATTTGATATTTTATGTCATTCTTTACTTACCTTATTCTGCCTAATTTTGATTTTCGTGGATTGATTATTACGTTCCATACTCCTTAATCTCATCTTACTATTTTTCTGATCTATGTTTTAATTAGACTATAAAGATTAATGATTTAGAATTATGAAATTTATAATATATATAATTATAAATATCTTTATATGTTATTATTATATATTAATATATGTGGATAGGGGGTTTATTATATGATTTTGATAGTTTTATTATATATAATCTAACATAATATATAATATTATTATATATATATGCGAATGTTTGTGTTGTTTGTGTTGTTTGTGTTGTTATGTTGTTCTTTTTAGTCCT
>JABUQX010051338.1:0-17500 GCA_015478945.1 Trachelipus rathkii
TGGACCAGCATTCCAACAATGTATTCCTTTTCCATGTTAGCTAGTGAGTTTTTGACGATATCTGATTTAAAAATTATTATTTTTCTGTTAATAGAAATACAAACCTATATTATTATATATATATATAATATTAATATATATATATATATTATAGTATTATATATATAATATAGTTAATACTATAAATAAATAGAAAAAAAAAAAAGTTATGTATTATAAACGAACTCTATTATATATATAATATTTATATATATATATATATATATATATATATTTCTAGTGGGAAAACTCAGTGAACCACAAAATTTCAACTAATATTGGGAAAAACCAATTCAATTTTCATAAAGGTTTTTTTTGGATTTTTTTTTTCCAAATTCTTTTGTAGATTCGATAATATACTTATGAAAACTTCTAAAACTAACGTAATAGAAGATATAAAAAATTAAAATCATATAAATTTCCATAAAAAAAATCTTTTATTCAAATTAAAAGATTTTTTTTTTCTTTTTTTGGAAATTTATTATTTTTTTTTTCATATCTTCTATTGCACTATTTTTAGAAGTATTTTAAAAATAAAATACTGAATCTACAAAATTTTACTTTAATACTAAATAAATATAAATAGTTCATCTCATTAAGCTTAGCAGAAGTATAATAATTAAATAATAATAATTCCAAAGTTTCAATGGCTTGTAGTAACATCTAAGTTTTATTTCTTTAGTTTTAGATTTGGACTTGATGTGATACTGAACTATTTTCTTTAACCGGATTATTTTCATAATTAAATCGATCTATTGTTTGCGATCTAAAAAAGAATGTCAAGCTGTCCCCTTTATCTTCTGTTTTTTCTTCAACAATTTTCTTATTTAAAAAAGTTTTAATGATTTTATCTAGTAAGATATTGGGGAAAGTTATTATTAGTAAGATTCTGTTTAATTCTTGAGAGCTCTGCAGTAGTAGGGCCCGGATTTTGGACGAAAATGACCTTGACCACCTACACTGATGTTTTAATTAGGGCGATTTTGTAAGAAAGGGGTAAGTGTGAACTGAAATTAGTATATAGGCCTTTGTCCTTTTTTCGACCAACCCTTTGGTCTTCCATGGGTCATTTTTTGCCCACGGTATTTTTTGGCAACCCTAATTTTTTGGCAACCCTAATTTTTAGCAACCCTTCGAAGAAGGGTTGCGCCAGATGGAGGCGAAGCCTCCATCGTACGTATTACCCCCCCTATTTTACCCCACCCTAATTTTTTCGTCCATGGGTCAATTTTGACCCACGGTAATTTTTGTTCTGTCTTTAGGGGCTTAGCCCTTTTTTGATGTCTTAACCTTGATCCTGGGCCCCCGCAGGTGCGACCCGCCACCCCGCCCGCCAGCCCGTCGCATTTTCCCGCCGCCGCGTGCGCCCGCAGGCGCATTTTCCGCGTGTCCCGTCCGTCAGCCCACCTGAACCGTTGGTTCAAATCCACCCCCAAAATAAAAGGTGTCTTCATAGCCTGAACGTGGATGTGAGCGTATGTCAACCGGAGTATCCCGGTTTTTCCGTCCTTCGTAATAGCATATTACCGATAAACTTACCTTCCCTATTCGGTAACGTAAACCTCTGTATGTTAAGGTTTCATACCTTCATCATACAATAACACCTGAAGTACATGCGCTTAATACACTGCGCTATGAGGACACCTACAGTTTTTTATCTTTATTACCTTTATACATTACCCATTCTATGACTTTACACAAATAAAAAATAAAATCGAAAATTGTCAACCAAAATAAATAAAAATCAATTATTGGCAACACAGATAAATATAAATAAAAGGGGAACACAGATAAATAAAAATGGTAATGAAAGAGTAATACAAATAAATATTTTATTTTAGTAAAATATACATATATTATAAAACAAATAAATATTTTATTTTAACAATATATACATATATTATATTTGTGCATTACAATGAAATTATATTTTATTTTAACAAAGAAATTAACGTTCCATCATACCCTTGTGCTACAGTGCGGGCACTACCTAGAACAAGATCCGCTTTATTTTGAGGTGTGACGGAACCTTTTTTATGCCCATTTCATATTAAAGTGACACTTACCTACTTTATTGAGCTCGCATATTTCATATCAGGAACCCTCCACTTCACTCGGTAATGTTTATGTTATTTACATGTGGCTATCGGTGTCGCTGATTATGGATGCTTGGTGAAGTGAAGGATTCACATCTTCACTCATCATTTGCGCGTAACAGCTAATGCTGTACGTCTGTATCTTAATCAGTTGTTAGAAGTATTATCGTCGTTTTAAAGACGCATCCAATCACGATTTTTGGGCTTCTCAAACATCCTTAACCATCTTATTCAAAATTAATCTTCGCCATGCCTTGGAAATTAATTATGTGCTCGGTATCCTTATTCAACGTTAAGCCCTTTGCTTTTAATATGTAAGCAAAACTCGAATCATTCTTCTTTATTCGAATGGCATAGGATTTGGGCCCCGTGCACACAAAACTATCAGCTATATCCCCTGGTCCTAACTCGTCCGTCAGGTTTCCTAAGAATTTTCCAGTATCAGGAATATATTCACCTTCACGGGCTGTGAAAACACAGCTGTCGGTATCGCAGTAAAGTACACGTTGCCCCAGAGAATCGAGGAGATTATATAGTTCAACCCGAGCATAAGCCGTGGTAAAGGAAGCAACAGCTACATTTGTAGCCTTTGCTGTTTTATTAGTGAAGCCCGTATGTGTGACTTCGACTATATGTTTATCATCCGCTACAATGATATTTCTAACCTTAAGATCAGCTCTCTTCATTAAGTCCCAGACCTGGGCGTAACTCGTACAGACTATGTCCTCATTCATGGGAATACGTTGAGCTAATTTTCCCCATAATGAATTGAGGAGTAATTTAGCTATATATCGCATTCCAGGATTACTTTTAATATTGGCTGGATCAAGTGTTACGCCCTCGATGTCCTTGAAATCTCGCAGGTATTGAAAGAATTCTTCACAGTCTTTATCGGTTATTCCATCTGGCAACCCCGAAGCCTCAGTTTTCCACTTCAAGAATGTTTCAATGTATTTGCCGAATATGTCATGTTGAAGGGAGTATTTCCATATTCGTGGATCTTTTTTTGATCTCAATCCTTCTTTACAGCTATTCCAACTCAGGACATGCAGTATACGCCTTTGTAGCATCCGCTGGCTAATCATTGTGTCTGCATTTCCCTCATAGCCGGACGCGCTGCATGTTCTACAAAGAGAAAATATTAACCTATTGCGCTAGACGATACAGGTGCATCCTTCTGTGTGTGTAATAACGAACATACGAGAGACCGAAATAAGTGAATTCATTTCCCTTGGCACGAACTTTTTCTAATGGAAGGAAGATCCCTACCACAAGGTTTCGTAGGGGTACTGCTGGAAATGGGTTTGTTTTCTGACCCAAAAGGAACCAAGAGGTGAAATCTAGATACTTCAACTTGAACGCCTCGGCTAGAGGAGGGTAGTATACACGAAGGGCTTTGTACGGCCCACACGTACAAAGCTTTTCACCTACTCTGTTTCGCATTGCAAGTTTACCAGATTGACTGCACGTATCTGCCAACTTCTCGTTGTGGTTCATCGTGTTGTTTACACACAGTGACCTCACACTCTTTTTTCATTTTCGCCCATTCGCATTCCCATATTCTAATAACCTCGTAACCTTGCGACTTATAATCCGATTCTTGCCTCATGGTTGTACTGTACCTATCAAGGCTTGATTTGCCATGGAGACTTTCTAAGCCTTTCTTACATGCTTGATGGCCATGAAATACACAACCGTGGAAGAGTAGGACAATCTTCTTCATGACTGTACCAGATGGAGGAGGGGGTCGCCTGTTATTCAGTTCTATCGTTTGTTCATTAACGTTGAGTTGCCGGGACGATAAGAACTCATTAAGGTCAAAGGGTACGTAGTCTTCAGCTGGAATTTCAGCGTACCCGTCAGGCTTTAGGTACCTGTTTTTGATTTTAAATTTACGCTCGCCACCATTCCTTTGGAATGTTTCGATTCGTCGCCTACCCTTACTACATCTCCTTAACGTAAGTTCCCATCTTCACCGGACCGATCAGACTACGCATCTCCATTGAGATCTCATCAGTACGTCCTATATGAGCAATGTTTTTCAGGCATGACAGTGCATTTTAATATACCCTGAACGATAAGTGCTAGCAATGGCGATAGAGCATCAAGTAGACAGCGACTTTATGATCCGTAAGGAAGATACCCCTGAATTTCTCGAAGGATTGCGAGAATTTAAATCCTGTTTCACAATAAGAAGATACATTCCTTCATGATAATCGTATCCTTATTGTTAAATGTTCTGATACCAGACTGTTCAAAATCATCCTTTTCCATGTCGGAACATGCGATCAGTGTGTCTCAAAGGTTTCCTATCCGGAATTTACCCTTGTTAATTTATATTCTCGAGGGTAAGAAAACGGTAAGGAAAGAATCCTTTAGAAAGCTCACCTGTAATGCCCATACACTTAGGGAGTTTTTTCAGTGCACACGGCATAAACATTAACGTGTCCTTAAACTGGATATTGTGGTTAGCCGTCATAGTTATTATTTTGGTACCACGCTTCACAGGGTTGGAGGATATGGAATGGACGGTAGGTCTGGCAAGCAGTTTGCTGTAAACAAACTGATTATCGAACTTACCTCCATTATGAGCTGCAACTAGTATGTTTGACTTCTTGTGTTTTTCAGCAAATCTGAATATATAGTTGAGAAATAGATCGACGGGACACTTCTCATACTCACCGGATGCTTCCAAATTCAGCTTGAATATTTCAGTTCGAGCCGTACCGCAAGTCTCACACGGTGAAGAATTGTCTAGTTCTTCCTCCCCACAGTTATTGCATACTAGCATACTCACTAGAATATAAGGTAACATATCTGTTTTTACGCGTCCTCCTTCCTCCTCACGAGTATTATGATTATAGGTTTCGATATCGTAATAGAAGGTAAAGGTGGGCTTACGTTTGGCAAAAGCATCATCTGTTGGAACCTTGATTTTCTTCATGAAACACTGGTGGTTATCGCCTTCTATTCCATACTTCTTGTCGCACATTCCACATTTAATATGCATGCAATCGTGACGGTGTTTACCCTCTTTATCAGCTACTATCTCATTATCGCATAAGGTACACACGTTAAGGTACTTGCAGGTGAGGTCTTTATGCAATTTAAGACATTCCTCATTATAGAAATCCCGATTGCATTTATCACAATGTAAAAGCGTAGATGTGTCCCCCGGCAAAGCTTTACATTTATAAGTTAAGCATTGCCCACATCTGTACTCCGTGCATTCGTTTTGTAAATGATTAATTAAATGGTCTGTGAAACTATAACATTGATGACAGAAAACAGGACCGTCGATATTCTTAGGAACTACACTACCTAAAGCTATCTTGATAGAGTCTCCTGGAAAAGGATAATAATGCGTTTCCTCGGGATCATATCCTATTACAAAGAGAGGTAAGTCCCTATTCTGTTCACGCGGTTTAAACACTATCTCGAGTTTGTCGTGTCTCATCTTTTTAGAGAAAGAACAAATATTACGGCAGTCCTAATGTCTCCCTCTATTACGCAGATAATTCATCTGCCTTTGGGACTCATAAGTTCAATCGCATCGAATTGCGATCTTGTCACCTATTTTATGTAGATTCTGAGGTGTAAATTGTTGTTATTTAGGCTGCATCTCGTTCTGGCTTTTTAGGTACATGAGTGTGGAGCTTATAGCATGCAGCTATAGCCCTGAACCCGCATCCCACACTGGTTGTTATTTCCCTATTGTCGTTATATATACTTAGGTGTACTTTATTGACGTGGGGGTGTATAAAGTTCACAGAAGAAGGGTCAATTGGACCATTACCCTCTGGATTATGACATATCTGGACATCTACAACAAAATCGTCCAACATGGCTTGGTCACCAGACTGAAAGAGCTCTAGAAATCGGTCAGACAAATACTTAGCCAGATTTGGTCGAGATATCTCTTCATGAGGAATTCGTATGTGGAATTGCCCCCCTTCCTATCCGTAAAAAAAGGAAACCTGGCCCGAAGGGTAGTATTCCCGATACGTTCACTACTTCTTCTTACCTGTTTCTATCACGCTCATGTGGATGACAGCTAACTAACAATCGTTGATGTCGTCGAGTTTCCATTAAAGATCACGGCCTGTTTGTGTCGATACGTGGACTCTGGAAAGCGGTGGTTATCGATTTGATCCCTGAGTTACGCGTAGATCCTTCACGTGTTACCTTCAACAATTCTGTAGAAAATGTGCAGGGTGGTTCATCAACCTCCTTCATTCGTCAGGAAAACCCTCTACGGCGTGAAGGACCGCAACAGCCCGTCATCTACAATCCCGTCCGGGATTCCGCGTGCTGTTTAGGTTTTCTCTGGAAAAAGAATGAAAATTCATAAACAACTGTGTGTGTAACATACTAATATGTAACAATATTTTTCCAGTAATATTTTTCAGTAATTATATAGAATAATTTAGATTAACTTACGACGATTCCGAAGGGGATATCGCTTCAGATAAGGGGAGGGAGCAGTGCACGCGTATTTGGAGATCAGACGAGTCACCATATTTAAGTCTCGGTGTGTTTCTGGGAGGTACCCAGATGATTTCTTGTTGAAAGGTGAAAAAGGAACGTGTAAGCTAAATATAGACTGTTATAGGTGTAATATATACGTATTCCTGAATTTGAAATATGCTTACCTTTCCTTGTTTTGCGGTCTCAGCGTTGAGAGGCCTAGAAGCACCTGAGGCTGCCCGGTGTGTTTCGTTAGGATTGGATTTACCATCTACTGTATCACGACCTGTTGACGCAGTTTGGTTTTGGGCTTCTACGATACGACGAAGTCTGCGACGTTCAAGTTTCGAGATCAACCTCTTCTTATTAGGACTGCGGGTTTTCCTACGTGTAATCTATAGAAGGAAGAAAACATGTATGTAAATATAAAAACAAAAATGTAGATTGTTATAGAGCAGCTATAGAGAAAAACAGGAAAATCATGTATTTAAATGTACATACCGTTCCTTGATTTCCATTCTCATTGGGGTGGTTTGTAGAAATACATCCTTCAGTAGGTTGAGCAGTACTCTCCTCTTCCGTAACACTGACTGATGCTTCTGTTCTGTCTCGTTCCTCATTATTCCGTTGAAGCTTACGGCGTTCGAGCTTGGATATAAGCCTTCTCTTAACAGGACTAATTGCATTCCGTCCACCGCCAACTTTATTGACACATTGAACATTAGCACACTGTAATGGAAATAGTATATAAGTATATATTTATATATAAAAGAATATCTATTGTAATAACGGCTATGAATATAATAACGTTTAAGAAATAATTTAGAAACTTACTCTAGGTTGAATCCTATTATCAATAGCTTGCGGATTAAGAAATAAGTCCATCTTTCTCTCAACTTCAAGTAGCGTTCGCACATATTCCTCATCATTATCCGTGGATATATCAAGATCAATTTCATTAGTGTTCACTGTTTCAGGTCGTAGAGGTATTTCGTTCTCGGTCTGTCTAACCACCTTACGCTGCAAATAAAGGTGAATATAGTATATATAATATCAATATATATATATAATATATAGTAATATATATATTATATTCTATATTATTTATATATTATATAATATATATATATATATATATATATATATATTATATATAAAATATATATATATATATACGTATATATATTTTATAATAATAATAATAATAATTTGACGTAAGCAATCTTTTGCAAGGCAGGGCTGTATTCTGTCTTCGTTCATCATCAGCTTCGACTGCCTTTTCATAGGCCCGCACAGCTTCTACTAATTCCACCTCTTCGCCAACTTCCACGAGTACGGACTCAGCCACAGTTTCTCCATCTCCACTGAAAGTACGCTTTAAACCCCGTTTTTGATTATTTGCAGGCATATTTTCGATTTTCTTCTTCTACAATTCTTTCCACCGGGCGTAAAACACTGAAACAGAAATGAATATATATATATATATATATATATATATATATATATATATATATATATGATATATTTATATATATATATATATACATGAAATAGATATATATATATTATATATTATATATATACTCTTAATTAAATAAATTATTATATTATTAAGATTTCGAACATATATAAACATTATTATTACATTAGAGCATATGTAATTCACAGCCAATACGCGGCAGTCCTTGAAACACTCTGACTAAATATACCTTGACGTCAAGGGTTTTATACGCATACATTTTAGCCCTGAGGGCGTGTATTTTAAGCCTAATAGTCAACCCTCAGTGCATGAGTGCGCGTAAAGGTTAACTAGTACTCTTTAAAGTTTACATATGTATTTCAAACGAGGAAGCTTGTAACATATCTTAATAATAATATTATATATATATAATATATATATATTATATAATATCATATATATATATAAGTTATATATATATATATATATATATATATATCATATATATAGTATATATATATATATTCGTAAATATTATGATACGCTATTAGTTTTCTTTTAAAATAAATGGAATACGATGAGGAATCATACACTGAAACGCAATTATAAAAATATTCTTTTATTGAGTAAAATTACATCATTTTAGAATTTCCTGAACAATAATAAAATCGTTGAGTATTGGGTTTTTAGCTGAGAATACATTAACGAGATCTTCAAGAGTGCGATTTTTAAGTAATCCTTGTAAAAAGTAAACGGCATAGAGTCCACATAGCTGTGACGAGTATGATTGTATCGGAAACGTTAAGGTTTTCATATAGCTTGAATTATTGTTTCTTAGGAATTGCTTTATATAAGGGGCTGAATATATATTCGATTGATGCAGGGAATCAACTAGAATCATACAGTTTTCATCAAGTTTGTACAGTACAGCCCAATGACCCTGAGCAGTTTCCCATCTAGGTGAAGTGTTAAATATCAACCCTTCGTTTACTCTTATTTTTATATCTTCTAATTCATTACTGGCATACGTATGCTTGAAGCCCTTTACTGACGCCAGTAATACGCCAAGTTCGGACTCGTTCATGTTTATCCGGTTAGAAGCACGTTTCTAACTCTGTCTAGTTCAATGAGACTCTGGTATTCCATATAGACCAAGACTGAAACAGGAACCTGTAAGCTCGAAGCAAAATTTAAATTCAGCCCTAATGATCCACTCGTTACAGCGCTTAAATGAGTAGAGGCAGACGAAGAAAGGTCGGCTGTTAGTTCATAAGCATATAAATTAGAATTGTCAACGTAATCTTGTAGTGTAATTCCCGTTCCTGAATCACTACACTGCACAGTTTGAGCTATCAGGTCGTAGAAAGGCCGAGAGCACAACGACTCATAGGGAATGGTGCTATAAGACGTTTCGTAATCCCTACCGTGTGAATGCCCATCGATTTGAAGACTGATCCGTTTTAAATTGAAATGTTGGAATTTAAAGGTTGGCTTTTTATACTTGCCTGTTACAGCTGTATGCTCAAGCATACCTACTACAACTTTCAGCGGTAGAGTAGCGTTAACAATGTTGGGGATATTAATATTTGATAAACCAGGTGTAAAGTTAAAAATCTTTGTCTCCACTCGTATCAGTGGGTACTTTGCGGTTGAGGAAAGAAGTGATTTTTCAATTTCAAGATGTCTGTTAGCTGTGAGTTTCACTTTACGTACATAAATATAGGTCTCCAACAATTTGAAAATTGGGGATGGTGGAGTACTCGTAGCACCGCTTTTAGTGCTTACTTTCAATGCAAACTGTGGTGCAGCCCTAGTTAATTTCAACTTAAGTTCCACACCTGGGAGTAGAAGTCGCTCCTGATTAAGTAGATCCCCCATTAGTCGGCCGTAAAATTCGTAGGTGTTACTTGGAGATTTCGCTGCCCTGTCAATATGCTTATCTACATCTTTAAAGCTGTAGAACCCACAGGATTGCAGGTGGGATTGTTTCGCATCTTCACTAAAGTTTAAAAGATTGTTGATGTAGCATTTGTAGGGGTATAAGGCTGTAGCTGAATTAACAGGTGTTTCATTAAGGAATATTTCCAGCTGACTGAAAGCGGTATACAAGAAGTTACTCTCAGTGTAAACGACATGATCATCGGATGTAGGTAGTTCGCTTCCGTCTTCTGATAAAAGTTTCACTTTCAAGTATAAATGGATGTCACAGGGATCGATGTAAAAGTCCCCCGAACCAGTTACTATAAACTCTAAAGGTGCATCGCTGTTGGTAATCGAGTGAGATGGATTGAATAGATACGTAATTAAGCATTAAGCCAGACTAACTTGACTTGGCGGAACATTAAGATTTAATTCTGCATTTACAACATCCATGAGACGCACTGGTAAGAAACTGCATCCTGTTCGGTTCAAAAAGCTTTTACTAAGAATCGAATAGAATATAATATCACATCTTTCTTAGATACTTTCCCTAGATAAGGTTAATATATATATTCTGATGAAGCCCTCTTTTTAGGCGAAGGAAGAATGTTATCGAGTGTCGTGCAAAAGAGAACTTGCTATTTTTACTGGTGATTCACTCATGTCCCATAGCTAAACGCGTTTCATCTCTAACAGGACATTGTTACCAGGGAGGAATTCTTCCAGCTGTGGAGTTTCAATGTTTATAAAAGAAGAACCGAGGTAGTGATTTTACACGATGTTAACTAGCTACCGTACCAAACATATGTAACCCCAAAGGGTATTTATGAACACAGAAGAACTACTTAATGTATGTTTACAGGCCGAAACATTCATTTCGCAGTGTAGTAATCCATCGGTTAGTTTAATCGGAACAAAAGTATTTATCAGCCAAAGTGTGAAGAGGAAACCTAAGCAACTCACTACCGAGTTTTCAAAGAAACATAACATAATCAGAATGGAGGTAAGAGTATGGAGAGCGTATAACTCGTGTACATTTAAACGAACCCGTTACGGTTTCTTTATTACAGGAATACAGCAGTTGAAGTATATGACCGAGATTCGCAAGAGGGTGTTATTACAGAGTGTAAGGGCAGAAATGTTGAGTAATCACGTGAATACGGCCCATTATATGCTGTATGAGGAATACTACACATTTAAGAAAATGCTTGCGGGTAACTCTGAAGATATTATTGAATACTTCTTGAGATCCATAGACATGTAGAAATTTATTTCAATGTGTAAAAAACAATGGTGTCGATTCATTACACTGATGACCCAAAAAATAAACTATGACTATGATTTCTAATTACGTATCTTTTTCACATATATATTAGGAGATGGGGTGCATGTACTAAGAGAATACCTAGTGGAAAACGATCTGAGCGAGTGGCATATTTGTAAAGCTTTCGAAAGAGTAAGTTTGAAATAAGCGTAGAACGGGCCTTTAGGGTAACGCATAAATATATTTAAAAGGAAATCTATGTATACTACATCCTTACTGAACTAACAGATGTCAATCATGGAGGACGTGCATAAATTCATGTTCCGTACACCTGCAACTTGCGTCTTATAGCCGGTCCAACGGGGTGTGGAAAAACATTTGCAATACTAAAATTATTAAGTGAATTAGAGGTATTTGAAGAGCGACCTGTGAAAATAATATGGTGCTATAACGTATTTCAGTCAAAGTTTTTAACGAATATAAAAACCTTATTCATTTCCATGAAGGCATCTATGACGTAAAATCGTTAGAGAACATAAAAGGACATAAGGTAATAATACTGGACGACCTCATGCACAAGGTGAATATTGAGGTAGCCGAAACATTTACAGTTTATTCTCATCACCTACATATCTCGGTGTTCTTCATAACCCAGAACATTTTTCACCAAAGCAAGCATATGCGTAGTATCTCATTGAATACACAGTATTTGATCTTATTCGGACAGAGACGTGACATGAGTCAGATCAACGTGCTAGCCAGTCAAATGTTTCCCCCTTCAAAGGAAAAGAGTTCTTAAAAGTGATTAAAGAGGTTACTTCGAAACCCTACGGCTATTTGATGTGTGAACTTCACCCTAAAAACACGTACAGAGTGTTACTCCGTGCAAACATTCTACCTTCCGAAATCGAAACTGTTTATATTCCTGAGTAATGTTGATAAAGAAATATTTGCCGTTGATGAAAAATTATAAGAAACTGAGTAAAAAGGAAAAAGAGAAATTACTAAAAAACACAACCTTTGTAAACTGTATCTGTGAGATCTGTTTAAATATGGTAAAACGGGTCATACCATTGAAAACTGGTCAGAAGAGAAAGTTACGTCGTCACAGCAACATCATTCGTAAACTTGTCCGTAAAGTTAAGACGAAGAATTTAAAGAATAAAAAGAAACTGTTACAGCAAGGTGGAGGAGTTTTCCTTCCATTACTCTTCTCAGTAGTTGGTCCTTTGCTGTCTAAACTGTTAGCAGGGAATCACGCGTAAGAATGAAGAAGGCTGTAGTAATTCCATTCGACCAATATACAAAGTTACAGGATAATTCTCTGGCTATTCCTCAGCCTATTCCCGAAACACTACTCGATCCGAGAGTTGAGCAAATACGTAATATTGAAAAGGAATTAGCAGATATATTAACTTCAAAAGTTAATGTAGACGAGAAAAGGATGAAATATCAGGAAATATTACAAAAATTATTAGAAGTCAAAGACAAGTATACAGGAATGCATCCTATTTCAAATGAAGTTTCAGAACGTAACTATGAAAGAAAGGATTTTAAAAAGGTTTTAGAAAACAGCTTACCTCCTACATTGAAGAATAAAGGAAACGCATTATATGATACTTTAAAAGATCAGTTAAATTGGAACGAATTGGGTCAGATTGTAGTTAATGATCAACCCCTTCAAGGATCAAATATAGTAGACTTGGTCTCAGACTTAGCTCGGGATTGGAAAAAGAAGCCTATACCAGGATGGGATGTCATTAAACGCGAGTTACAGGGGGTTAATTTTCCACGTAGCTTAATTCATAATAAGCAGAGGCTACAGGATTGGGATAATCAATCATCGGTTTCCGAACCTGTAGTTCCTAATGAACGACCTTACAAGGGAATATTACATCGTAAGAGCAAAACAATAAGTAGTCCTCAAGTAATAAGAAAAAAGCGAAATGAATTAGCGCGAAACTGGTTAAGGATGTAATATACATTACGGGTTTTGAATACAAAGATACAATTGATTCACTCTCACCATAAAATATGCAGAAACAGAATCGTACAAGGGTATACAAGAATACACAAGAACATTCTTGTATATACAAGAACGACGTTAACTCAATTAGGCCTAAAAGTGTAACTCCGCCTCTTATGTTTCACCATCATAACTCTTAAGCCTAATCATATGATTGGCTGAGGTACCGTAAGCCAGCAATCGGGGGCGGAGCTAGATAAGCTCCGCCCACCTCTTATTCATGTATATAAACCCACGCGTGCTCTGGCAAACCATATATTTGTATTCCTTCCTTCCAGTGGTTAGTAGTTGTGTTACGACCAAAATGACGTGCCTAGTTAGAAATATTACGATCAGTGAGTTAGCATCATGGTCTGTGGTGCATCAGCATTGCGCTGTCATCTTACGTTTTAGAAGAAAGGCATCAGGTGATCGCTACATTACCTGCTTATCCCCACAACCCGTTTATAATAAACCTTTGTTCATCTCTGTAGAAAGTCTCGCCATCATCATGGAAGCTGTTTCGGACTGGGTAGCTAAAGACTACATAAACCTCAGTTTGTTAAATGAATGGGGGATGACTATATCACACGGGAGCCATGAAGATCACAAGCGTTTAACCTTGGTTTTCTCCTTACATGAAAACGTTCCCCGCGTGCATATAGGGTGCTGGTTGCGCCGTAACGCGACATCTGTTTTCTCATCAAGTGCACATGCCGTAACAATAAGTGGTAAAGAATCATCGAGTTGTTCCTAAAGATGAACGAAGAATTCCTACATAGATTAGAAGATACGAATACACTGGAAGACCTCATACACACAGCGTATCGATTGGTTTACGGTATCTATAGTGATAGTTTTATGTTTAACTCTAACAACGTTGCTAAGATGATAGAGGTCGTTGACCTTAATCGTTTTACTTCAGTTTGGAATGAGGAAATGAGTGGCGAACGATATAAAAATCATACTCTGAAGATATCAGCGGCCGAAATGTATATGTTCATTACGGGAGAGGGAAGGGTAGGATTAGATTCCTACGTAGAAACGACTCAGGCAATTCTAGATGTGTTAAAGTAATACCCTATTATTATATTATTTTACTGTAAATTTACTGCTTCAGTGTAAAATATTATTTGCAATCAATGTAATTAAAATGTTTTTTTTTTTTAATATTTTTAAAAACATTTCCTTATGCTTTTTATTTTAGGGCTTGTGTGTGTGTGTGTGTGTGTGTGTGTGTGTGTGTGTGTGTGTGTGTGTGTGGGTGTGTGTGTGTGTGTGTGTATGTGTATATATATATATATTTAATTTTATTTTATTATCCTATTTTTTTTTTTATTTATTATTATTTTATTTACTATTTTTATTTTATTTATTATTATTATTTTATTATTTTATTTTTATTATTTTATTTTTATTTTATTTAATTTTATTTTTATTATTTTTATTTTATTGTTTTTATTTTATAATATATATATATATATTATATATATAAGATATATATATATATATATATATATATACTATATGATATATATATATATATATATATTATATATATATATAATAGTATATATATTATATATATATATATTATAATATATTAGTATATAAGCCGTTTACGATAATTGATCAGTAGCCTTAGCATGGGCGCAGAAGGAAAGATAGTTGATAACATTAACTTCCCTGAGAGAACAGAATAGTTTTGGGGTTTCAACTAAGATTCGCAAAGATATCCTGATATTGAGAAAAAAGAGAGCTAAAAATATTTAAGAGGCGAAGAGGCATTTACTCTACATAAACCTGTACGAAAAAAATTTTTCCTACAACGGAAAATCCATAGCCCAGCCAGTCGATAGTGTTGTGGCAATTAGATTAACGGAATGATTTAAATATAGTTTCTTATAATGAATGGGTTTCAAATACGTGCTTTTTACTATTGATGTATACTCTAGATACCTATGGTTGAAACCCTTAAAAGATAAAAGATCAGCTACAGTTGCCACTGCAGTACTTGAAATTATAAAGTACGAACGGAGAACCCCTAAATCATTTTGGACAATTCAGGAATGGAGTTCAAGGGCCGAGAGTTTCAGGAGTTGCTTTGGGAATATGGTATAAGCTATTACAATACATTTTCCGTAAACAAAGCGGCTATAGTTGAAAGAGTCCAGCGAACGGTTAAAGAGCGCATGCATAGGTATTTTACTAAGATGAACACCTTTAAATATATTGATATACTGGACGATCTGGCTTATTCTTATAACGGTCTTACCATAGAACTATAAAGTCAACTTTTAGAAATGTCCTCGGAAAACTAGAGGACGTATGGCGTATAGGGATGAAAAAGAAAACAAAATAAAAGATAATTCAGGAATAAAGGTAAACGATTATGTAAGAGTATCTCGAACAGCAGAAAGATTCAGAAAGGGCTATGAAGCCGGTTGGACTACGGAAGTTTTTAAAGTTCACAATATCCGCCCACTAAGCCGTGACAGTTTAAAGCTATATTATCTGGAGGATTTAGATGGTGAAAAAATAAAAGGAGGGTTCTATAAACAGGAAATACAAAAAGTCAGGTTCAATCCTGCAACTCACGAATATAAAATTGAAAAAATATTAGGTACAAAAGGTAAAGGAAAAAATAAACAGGTACTGGTGAAATGGAGGGGGTATCCTGCTAAGTTTAATACTTATATAAAAGCAAGTGAAGTTAAGAATCATTAATCAGTTGATATTATAATCATGGAGAGTATAGATCACTTTTATTTAACTCTACCATCTTCAGCGTCTCTGGATTTACATCCTGATAATAAACTCGCTGATTTTACTACTGAGTTAGTTAACCATGTTTACCTCGAACGATCAGCTTATGAGGTAGGGTTATGTGAAATGATATTAAATACAGACATAGAAAATTTACCATCCAATCTATTCTGGATGACAGTGTACCGAAGTGTAGAATGTGTTGAAACTATATTACAAGCTGAAGGTACTCGTTTTCTGAAAAGGACTACAATTGCCAAAAAGTTGAATACGGATACATTTGCTACAAAAGAATACTTCATTGAAGAATTTGCTCTGCGAAAAGCATATTTTAAATCAGTACCTGCTATTTTCAGTCATTTAACGAACTATCTTTGATGTGAGTATTGATGTGTAAGGATTTGTGTACAAAACTGAATATTGCGAGCCAATGAAGAATAAAGTAATAATATCTTTAAGATCAAAAGCAAGTGTAAACCTGCGGATCGTAAACATGTTTTTTTTCTCGACGATCACCATGGCAAAGAAAACATATTCGTAAGCGGTATGGTGAACTGGATATACTTCATGATATCCCTACTATGCTGAAGAGGGTCATACTTTCTGTGGAGAATAAGCCCTTAACTTGGCATGAACAAAAAGATGACGCGGACCGAGTGCTGCATTATACATGTACCCCCTCCGAGATGCTCAGCCGACCTGGTATGGCTTACATCTACACCGATCTTGTTTCACATCAGTATGTGGGGAACATTACAGCCCCTTTGTTAAGGGTGGTCTACCTTACTGATAAGGTAATCACCTTTCCGAATGTTCATTACCTTCCGCTAAGTAAAGCACAAATTTGCTCTATAAGGATATATATTAAAGACGTAGAGGGGAATGGAATCCGTTTTACACCGGGCAGTCTAATTTGTAAAATGCACGTAAGGAGAAAAAGGTATTACTAGACTTTATACTAATTGGCGGTGCGTCAAACGTGAGAGGGAGGGTTACATCTATTTAAAACAGTGTATAGTCGGTTTCCACTCATTCAATAACTATCTCCTATACTGCAAGGTTTAGTTAAAAGAAAACCTCTAGTTGTTGAAAATGAGGGTTGAGAGGTACTTTGTTGGCTCTAGATTGCAACGAGGCTATGGTGTTTCAGGATTCTTTGCACGGCTCTTGAGAGGTGCAATGCCGCTTTTGAAGCGTAGCGGAAGCTATATAGGGAAAAAAGCTGTAAAGGCTGGTATAGGAACTTTGCACGATATCGCCAGCGGAGAGGATGCAAAGATATCCTTAAAACGTAGACTAGCAGACGCTTCCGACGAAATGTTAAATGACGTTAAACGCAAAATCAGGAAAAAGATGGTGGGGCAAGGTTTAAAGCGCAGAAAAAGAAGTGCTAAGCGCACAAGAAATAAAAAAGTTAAAAAACAACCACGAAACAATAACAAAGAAAAAGAGAAGAGGATTCGGCTGGCGGACAAGGCCTCTTC
>JABUQX010051338.1:27500-35000 GCA_015478945.1 Trachelipus rathkii
TACAAATTTTTATCCTTTTCAAAAGAAAATGCGAAAATATAAAAAGTATATTTTATTTATTAAACTATATTATAGTACTGTATATATAATATTATGTCTAAAATTACACCAATATATAAAAGTTATTCACAAATCATTCGCGGGCAATTTTACAATCAACAAGTTCACTATATATATATATATATATATATTATATATATATATTATATATATATATATATATATATATATATAATATATATATATAGTATTATATATATATATATATATATATATATATATATATATTATTTATATATATATATATATATATATATAATATATATATATATATATATATATATATTATATATATATATATATATATATATATATATTATATATATATATATATATATATATATATATATATATATATATATACATACGTTAATTTTGTTGGCCACTCTCCCCGAGAAATGGGCTACCTCGTGATACTGTAATGGGGGAGGATCTAGTTGATTTCAATGGTCAAATTGTTAACTTGAGAAGTTACCGGGTACTCTTCCTCATTTTGTTGCTGCCAGTCATCGATGTAATAAGAAAGTATGAATTCATTGAAGCAAAATTAAAATAGTTTAATGTTGGAAGAGGAGACCTTGCTTGTGTTGTCTCGAAAGGAGGCAGCAAGTCTTGGAATTTTGAACCTAAATAAACTTGAAAAATCCTCCGAACTCATTTAGACTCTTTTATAGTACCATCCCCGGCTGGATGCCGCTACGGAAGGGCGGACCCAATGATCCGTTTGAAAAAGCGTGTTGAAATTGTGTCTGATGTTCGTTAAGTAAATGTCGTCTAGCAAGAGATGTTTTCTGTCGTCGTTAGTATGAGAGAAACATCTTTAACAGTGGAGGATGGTGCCTTATTGATTTTAAATTTGTATTCTTGATGGATGGAATGGTTCCCAGAACGGAGACGGGGTAGCATTACGCTGGTTTGACTGTCCGGGTGGACGTGTTTGAAGTATGGTGTTAGTTGGATTTAAGGGGATCGTTCTTAAGAGTTAATTTTGAGCGAATGTCCTTATAATAGGAGTATTTTGGGTGAGGGGGGGAAAGCGTGTTGTATATGCTAGAAAAGTGTAATACTGGTGCTGTGAGTTGTTGCAATGTTTGATGCAGAGGTGATCTATTGAGGATGATTTACTGTAAAATTGACAGTCTACCTTATCAAGATGGGCTTTTAAAGGGAGAATTTTTGTTTCAGTTAGAAGATGATTGATGACTGTAGAGAGAAGGCAGCCTGTTATTGTTTTATTGTTTTATTAAAAGTTCACACCTCACGGGCATAGCCCTATTCAAGGAGGGGAACTTCTCTAGGTAATTTCTACCTAGGATCCGAACTAGGAATCGAACCCTCGACCATGCCATGCGACTCCGTTGCTCTACCGTTTGAGCTTTATTTTGCAATGTTTCTAATTTCGGAATATTGGATTGAGATATTGTGGGAGCCCAGGCAGTTGATGCATAATTTAGGATGGAGAGGATGTATTGTCTGTATACTACTGTTAGAGTTTCTTTATGTTGACCAAAGTTTGTTCCAGTTAGTGTTTTCAGTGCATTTAATTTGTGTGTGGCTCTTGGAGTAATATGTTGATGTGGGGTGAATATCATATGTTTATCAAAGGACAAACCTAGCATGGTTTGAGATGTTGAGTGGGAATCCATTATTTGAAAGGAATATTGCTGTGTGGATGTTGGATTCTATTCTTCCTTGGGTGAGCAAGTTAATAGTGGATTTTTGAGGTGATTCAGTCATTTTGTTCGCTTTTAGCATTGTCCCAGTTGGTTACATATTGTTGCAGTTTTCTGCATGCTATATTTATAGAAGGACTTTGATATGTGAGTGTTAGATCATCAGCATAACTATTAATTTTATGGAAGAAAAGTGGTACGAGAGAGACATGTATAAAAGGTAAAAGAGTTTAGGTGAAAGAATGGCTCCCTGGGGACTAATTTATATAATTTATATAAACGGAAGGAGTAGTGTCCTTGGATGACAATAGTTGCACAACTGGATAGGAAATTTGCTATTACGTTTTTATCTGATAATTATGTCTGTGTTTAAGACTTTGTCTATTAAAAGGTGACAGGGGAGTCCCCTGTCACCTTTTAATAGCCTTGTTTATATAAATGCCTTGTTTATGTATTTTGCTACGTGGAGAGAGTGTCGAGAGGGGAAAGTTTGGTTAAAACCAGTGGGAAATGTGCTCCGTTAGATCGGTTAGGAGAGTGGTAGTAGAGTTCTTTTGCCGAAAACCATGTTATGTGTCTGATTGAGAGAGAGAGGAAATTCTAAGGAGGATTATTTTCAAATACTTTTTCCATTGTAGAAAGTAATGATATAGGTCTGTATAAGGTAGGGATACTAGTTTTTTTTTTTTTTTTTTTTTTTTTTTGCAATATGTTTGATTTTAATATTGGTATTATATGTGTGGATGCTTCCATGAAAGTGTTAGAATGCTGGTTTGCCATCCAACGTTAGATATTTGTGTCAGGGCTGTGGTAGCATTGGTTCCTAGGTGCTTATGGTGAATATTGAGTATATGGTGGTGTCCTAATGCTTGTGTGTTTTTAAGGTGTTTAAAAACTTTACATACTTCTTGGGAAACTACTTGGTTGGTTTTCAACCTTTTAAGCCGTTCAAATATTGGTCTGTTAGTGGGGTTTGTAGGATTTTAACTAATTTTTGAGCAGTGTGACGTAAGAATATTGGATTGGTTTTTTGGGCTAGAAATTTTGTGACTCTGTTTAAAGACGGCTTCGTGAGTTGGTGGTAGTTGAGTGTGTGAAGTGTGGATTTTTTTAATTTACGGATTTTTTTTTGTAGTGTTAGTCTCGTAGTTTTAGTGCTTGGGTATACTATTGCCAATCCTGCTTCTCAATTATGTTAATTAGATTGTTTACTCTTTTGTTGAGGTCTATGATTTGATTTAATTGGGATTGATTTGGTTGTTTATTGTCTCTGAGGGAGTTTCTTTGTTTAATGAGGGCGTCGATTTCTGGCAAAATACTGGGGTTGAATTGTTTTTGGTAGCCAAGTGGGATAAATTTTTTCGATGCTTTTATAATTACTTTATTGGGGTGTTGTATTTCGTTGTTCAGAGGGGGAAAATCAGTTATTTGAATGGAGTGTAAATCTAGTTTAATGAGGTCTGTACAAGCTTGCAATTTTTCATTCTTGTAGTTATTATGTCTTTTTTTAAGATATGTATGTAGGGTATTTTTGTTGAATTGTTATGAGTATTGGAATGTAATCTGAGGTGAGGGGATGAAAAGTTTGCCATGTTGTGGTAACTTGAATTTGGAGGAAGCTGAAGGAAATGTCAGGAGATGTTGGGCTCTGGTTGTGATGTAAATGACGGTGAATAGGTTGATTTCGGTTGTTGAGTATACTGAGTGAATGCAAGTTGTCTAAACGTGCTTCATCTATTGATGTGTGTGTGTGTGTTTGTGTGTGTAGGTGTGTGTGTCAAAGTTAAGCAATGCGAGGTGGTGTACATTGAAGTTCCCAGCTAATATTAAGTTGTTATATTATGATAAGGGAGACGAGAAAGGAACATAACCTTGCGGGCAGTTAAGATGTAGATAGAAGGACATAAATTTTAGCTAAATTGTAATTTTTTTTATTGATTTTTATTTTTTTGGATTGTTAAGTGGAAATTTGGTTATTGTTCATGAGGTATTGTGGAGTTCTTTATGTATATTTTTTATATCGTAGATTTTTAATTGAAGTTGACTCAGTTATGGGATAATAATATGGGTTACTGTGTGGGAGTCTCCGCATGTATAGCAAAACCATATTGGAGAATGCTTATTAGGGGTTTGAAAGTTGGTATATTTTAAATGATACCCAGAGTTGGCAGGTATTGCAAAATGCTGATGTTTGTCTTCGCCATATTCTATTGAATTTGGGGCAGATGTATTCTCTGGAACCGGAAATCATTTCTATATATCCGGCTAATAAGAGGAATATTTTGGACCTATGACGTCACGCCTCGGATGCCGTTCTATCTTACTAGCATATTTCTAGCCCGCCTATCTTTTTTAGGTATATGACCCGAGTATGGTATCGATTCCTATGTTTCAATGGTTTAGGAATCGATTCAGCTAGTTTATAAAGGAATCGGATCCCTTCTAGCATGATATGTATCCCCTACCCACCTTTTCAGAACTTCTAGCCTATTTTATATTTTTTCTAGATATATGGTCTTAGTTAGGTGTTGACTAGTATGTTTTGAGGTCTGGCGAGTTGATTGTTGTGGTGTTCGAGGGAATAGGAGCAACCGCAGAGGTGCTAGAGCAGTGCGGAGCACTGTTCTAGCATGCCTAGACCACTTCTATTTTTTTCTAGCTATATGTCCCGAGTATAGTGTCTAAAACTATGCTTAGAGGGTCTGCAAATCGATTCCTGGTATTACCGAGTGGATTTGAGCAGCCTTTAGGGCATAGGCACCGGTGTTGCGGTGCTCATGCATATTTTAATGTTTATAAAGGGTTTCTAGTTAAGGTAACCGCTTCAAACTTGGCACCGTGCCTGTTGAAGGTGTTGCCTGCTCTGACCCTAAGGTTTCACGCCTCTACGTCGAAGGAGGAGGAGTGGGTCTGAGCTACCAAAATCTGGAATGAACATAGAAGGTTGAAGTTTAGAGAGATGATAGAAAAGAACGACTGAAATAGAGTAGTGAGTTTAAATTAGGTGTCGGAGCACGTGAACCGGAGCCGGAGCTGATGCCGGAGCCAGACTTAAAATAGTCAAATATACAAACAATTTGAAGTATGTTTTCAAAATGTTTTAAAAAAATATTTAACGTTTTTAATGGAATTAGTAATCACCTAATATGTAATTGCTTAGATATGTTAATGTTTAATCATTTCTTAAACTCCCTTATATTATGAAATGTCTTTAGGTTACTTGTCAAATCATATTGTTTTGTTAGAAAAATACTTTATTTTTTAAAAAAGGTATCATGATGAAAGACATAGAAATGATATTTATGAAGACGTTTGGAGTAGTTGATGTATTTAATAATGATCTTGATGGTCTAAAATCAAGGATTAAATTTGTTCCAAAGAAAGAAAATAACAAAGATTAGTAAAATACACTATGAGGATAACCTATGAAAAGTTATGACATAATTAATAATATTTTTTTTAAATATTATTTTACTACTTGATAAACTATGTTTACGAAATAAAGAATTTAAGACTATCTATCTATCTATCTATCTATCTATCTATCTATCTATCTATCTATCTATCTATCTATCTATCTATCTATCTATCTATCTATCTATCTATCTATCTATCTATCTATCATCTATCTATCTATTCATCTATCTATCTTATCTATCTATCATATTATCTATATCTAATACTTTATATTATTCTATATCGTATACTTTCTATATGTCTATATCTAATACTCTATAATCTATATCTATAGCTATATCTAAATCTAAAATCTAAATCTATATCCTATATCTATATCGTATATCTGAAATATCTTATTATTCGTGTTATCTATATCTTCATATCTATATCTATATCTATATCTATATCTATATCTATATCTATATCTATATCTATCTATATATCTATATATCTATATATCTATATATCTTTTAATTTTTATTTTACTAGGTAAATACGAAGATGTAGTATAATACCAAAGGTATTCTTTTTCAATATTCAAAACATGTGCTTCCGGAATTACACCCTGGCATAGTAACTGCCTTTATATCTGTGTACACTTCCACCTTTACTTTTGGCTGGAAGTTCATCATGAGTTCATATAGTTTATCCGCAGGATTGGTGAATTTTTTTTTTAGTTTTAATAAAATAAAAAAATTTTTATTTTATTTCATTGAAGTTGCCTTAAATTTTATATATATATATTTTATTATATAAATTATTATATAAGTATTATATAGTACTATATAAATATATATATGTAATATTATTATATATATATATTTTATATATATATAATATATTATTATATCATATATCTATATTATATATATATATGTTGTGTGTGTGTGTGTGTGTGTGTGATGTGATGTGTGTGTGGTGTGTGTGTGTGTCCTTCATTGTTTTTATCGACTCCGTCATATTTTATTTTTTAATTTTAATAGTTATATTAATATATATTGATACTAACAATGAATTTCAGCGGTAACGGACATGATTCAAAAGTTCGGTAAATATTTTATATAATGTTTTTTAAAATCTATTTTTTAATATTTTTTTCAAAAATGAAATATCTCGAAAAGTACGACACTTCACAGAAAAACCAATTACATATTTGTTATCAGCGTATAAAGCTTTATTTGGCAAAAATGTAAATATTTACATATTTATTATAAATATGATATACTATTATATATATATTAAATATATTATATATATATATAATATATATATATAGATTATATTATATATATTATATATATATATATATATATATATATATATTAATAGTATATATATATAAACATATGATATATAATATATATATATAGTATATATGTATATATATATTATATATATATTATATATACATATATTGTTAATACTAATATAATTTATTAATATAAAAATATAATATCATATAAGATCTATATACAAATATATACTACTATATTATATTTATTATTTAATATATATAATAGTATATATGTATAATACATATATATAATATAGATATATATATTATATATATATATATATATCTATATATATATACATATATACATTTATTAATATAATATTTATATATAATTATATATATATATATATATATATTATAATAATCAGAAATACTTTTATAATATATATATATATATATATATATATATATATATATATATTATATAATAATATATATATTATTTACTATATATTACATAATACAAATGAAAGACTATATTTATACTAAATATATATATATATATATATACTAATAATATACTATATACTTAATATATGTGTCCACAATAAGTGTTGTATATATATAACGTTTCTAACTTATAATTTTCTAACATAGCTAGTACGCTAGGTATTATGTACCTACTATATATTATTATATATATATACTATTATATATATATATATATATACATATATATATATAATATATATATATAATATATAATATATATATGTATAATATAGTATATTATTATTAATAATAGAATATATATATATATGACGTATACGATATATATATATAGCTATAAAATATATTAAATAATATATATAGTATATATTCATAAAATGACAATTATCTTCAAGACTGTTACGATCCATTTATAGAAAAAACAATTTACATATTTGGAATCAGCGAAGTAAAGCTTGATTAAAACAAATAAAAAAATAAAAAAATAAAAAAAAATAGGTGGGGCTCGAGCCGACGGGGGACAGAGGGTACGTTTTTCTACCCCGTTGGGGGGCGGAGGAA
>JABUQX010051338.1:40000-43153 GCA_015478945.1 Trachelipus rathkii
TTTATTTACTGTTAGGAGCCTGCCGTTCGTTCTTTAGCTATCATACTGTGAGGCATTAAAAACCTCCTAACCAACTAGATCTATCCTATATACTTAGTTATATATAATATATATATATATATTAGATATTTTATATCAGTAGTAAGTTAATATTATATATATATATAACTAATATGTATATATATATATATATTGTTGCCGGACACACTAATCAGTCTGAGCCACCATACACGCGGAGGTCTACAAAGGTTCTGCAGTCTCCAACTAGGGTCCAGGAATAAGACAAACAGGGGGTTTTTTTATCATATATTTACAGTGCATACACAAGATAAATAGTAATACTAAATATCGAATCAGTAGATCCACAAAATAATGTATCCTACGCTAGGCTTAGCCACGTAACTTCCCACTAGTAAAATCACTAACGCTAAGTAGAATTTAGAATCATAAAGTATATTAATAAATCCCCTAAAATATCATATACTAAATAAAAGTAACTCCAGTACGGATAATCAAAGTATATGTTCTACGTTAATATCAATAGTCACATAAAATCGAAGTTATATAAACATAAATAGTAATATCTGTGACGATCAGGGTCACTATACAACCGGGACAAACTGTCTGACCAGTATAACTAGAACTTCGTATTGAAATATTAACAACACCGTGAATTTATTATAAGTTAACAGGGCACTAAGTCATTACACCCTCTCAACTGGGTCATTTGATTACAGTTACAAATGTTAAAGGGAACTTTAATGTCTCATGGAAATAAATAGTAAATAAACTTCCCTTTAGTTCCAGTGAAGGCGGGGAGTACACTCAGGTACCTCCCAATCCAGGTGAAGGTTGGGAGTACACTCAAGGGTACCCCCCCAATCCAGGTGAAGGTGGGAGTACACTCAGGTACCCCTCCCAATCCAGGTAAAGGTGGGGAGTACACTCAGGTACCCTCCAATCGGGTGAAGGGTGGGAGTACACCTCATGGTACCCTTCCCAATCCAGCGGAAAGCGATCAAAATGGTCCGAATAGAACCACTCTCAGATAAAAAAGCCAGATATAATTCCTTCCGGAGTTGGGGTCAGTTTCAGTTAAATAATCCTTCCGGGTTTGGGGGCAGGTTTCAATAAAATAAAATCCTTCCGGGTTGGGGTCAGGTTTTCAGTTAAATAAATCCTTCCGGTGGGGTCAGCTTTCAGTTAAATTTAATCCTTCCGTTGGGGTCAGGTTTCAGTTAAATAAATCCCTCCGGGTTGGGGCCAGGTTCAGCAAACCGCAATATAAATCCGTCCGGGTTGGGGCCAGGTTTAAATTAAATAAATCCTTCCGGGTTGGGCCAGGTCTCTCAATTAAATAAGTCCTTCCGGGTTTGGGGTCAGGCACAAATAACTATAATAAATCCTCCGGGTTGGGTCAGGCTTCAATAATAAATCCCAGTTATTTGGTTCGGGTTTGGTTCCTTGAAGAAAACCTGTCCATCAGATATATTGACAAAGTGCAGTTAATAATAATAATAATAATAATGAATAATAATTAATAATAATATAATATAATAATAATAATAATAATAATAATAATAAATAATAATAATAATAATAATAATAATAATAATTAATACATAAATAATAAATAATAATAATAATTAATAAATAATAATAATATAATAGAAGAATAATAATAATTAATAATAATATAATTAATAATATAAATAATAATAATTAAATAATAATAATAATAATAATACCAACCACCGTTAAAAGACGTAACAGTAAAAAAATAATATGATATAATTAATAATAAATCAATAAATAATAATAATAATAATAAATATAATAATAATAATAATAATAATATATTTAATAAATAATATAATAATCAATAATAATAATAATAATATAATAATATTATAATAATAATAATCACTGTTATTAATTAAAAGCCATAACCTAAATTATACAGCACATCTGCAGGGCCCTTACATTCGCGCAGCAAACATACAGGTAAAAACATAGTAATAATAATAATAATTAATAATAATAAGAATAAATAATAATAATAATAATAAAATAATAATAATAATAAATTAATAATAATAATAATAATAATTAATAAACTTTCACGCCTTGCCCATACACTATACTTCTCAAACCTTTAACTCTACATTCGTACTTTTGCCTGTACTCCGTGTCTTAATTCCATCGTAACTTTACTTCCTATTCTTCCACAAACTCGGCAATCCAGTAACTAGCTATAAATATTTACAAAATAGGACGACTTGGCACAAACCAGTGGTAACTTAATCATAAAATAGTAACGTAATACTTCAAAACACAATTCCTTAACTCAACCCTATAACCTTCTCCAATAACCTAAAATAGTAACGTAACACACTTCAATAACACAATACCTTAACTCAACCCTATAACCGTCTCCAATAATCATGAAATAGTAACGTAACACTTCAATAACACAATTCCTTAACTCAACCCTATAACCGTCTCCAAAAATCTAATTTAAAATATATCTCGGCCTGTCTTTTTACATTTTCCTTCTCAACTCCTCAATCCTGATTTTAACGTTAGTTCCTGCTTTTAATTCGCATTATTCACTTTCTGACCGGTTTTCATAAATATAGTACCAAATTCCCAAAATCTTCCAATTTTAGTTTAAACTTTCCAAAATAAAAGATAACTTACCCAGCTTTGGGGAATTGACGATCTTAAACTTTACTTCCACTAACTTAAGTCCAGTGAGTTTCACGAACCATTTACTCAAAAATCACTTGGACTTTTTACTTTTTTTTGAAGACACTTAAGACAATTCCGGTTCCACACACCAGTTTCTATAACCTTTCACTATCCTTGATAAACGAGAAATGAGCATTTTTTCTAGGTCTGCGTACGCCGCTCTCAATTTAGGTGGTAGATTCAATATCAATATCAATATCACTCCGCCATATAACTCCCCCTCCAAGATTGTGCAACAATCTTAAAAAGAAAAAAAATCAGCGCCAACCTTCTACCTTACTCCATCCTTCCAGTTGATGCTCTCCTTCGTGCTTCGGTCCTTTTCTCATACTCTATAACCCTCCTCATTACGTTTGGCTGTTCCGGTACCGATCCTCTCGACCTTGTAAACGGTGCCTTGTA
>JABUQX010051339.1:0-2500 GCA_015478945.1 Trachelipus rathkii
TTATTAATTATTATTTATATTATATTTATATTATTATTATTAATAATATTTAATATTATTATTAAATAATATATTTATATTATTAATTTTTTTTTAATTATTATAATATTATTATATATTAATTATATTTAATTAATTATATTATTAATTAATTATTATAATTATTATATTATTATTATATTTTCTAAAAGGATATATTATTAAAATGCTGTTAACTTTTATTTTTCATAAAGAATGTTATCTAAATAATTTAAAAATATGAATAGTCCATGGTATATTTAATAAATTATATAAACTCTAATAATAATTAGTATAATTAATTATAATATATATAATATTATATTAATTATATATATATAATTAATAATATAATATATATATATTATTAATCTATATATTATATACCTTATAATTAGGCTAATACAAATATCTACCCATTATATTAATATATATATATAATATATATATATATAATAATATATATAAATATATATAAATTATATATAAATATTATATACTATTAATATAGTATATATATTATATAATTAATATATATTATATATATATATTATATATATATATATATAATATAATATATATATAAATATATATATATTATATATATAATATATATATATATCTATACTAATAATATATATAATATATATATATATATTATATATATAATAATATAATATTAATATATATATAAATATATATATGTATTGAGATAATATACGCGTAGATATGACAATAATTTGACTATTGAGAGTTATTTAGCGGATGACGGATGCGAGATGCTAGATGCGGATCTATTATTAAAAAAAAGGATGAGATGCACGTGAATGCGGTATAGCCGAGATGCACGGAATTAATAGCTGGAATGACGGAACTTAAAGTAGATATTGAAGTATAGTAATATACGGAGCGGATGAACCGAGAGATTGCTAGATGTTTACTTCTATTATTGAAGTTTGAAATAAATAAATTATATGATGTGTGTAATATTATATATAATATATATTATTAATATATATATAATATATATATAATATAATATTAAATATATATATATATATATATATTATTAATAATATATTAATATATATATAATATATTAATATAATATTAATATATAATATATATATATATTTAATATATATATAAATTATAATATATTAATATATATATATATATATAATAATATATATATATTATATATATATATTAATATATATATATATAATATATATATATATATATATATATATATTATAATATATATATAATAAATTATATATTATAAATATAATAATATAAAACAAACTTTCTGTTAATAATTCTTAGTCTATCTTTCCTCCTCTTATTCAATCTGATGGTTCTGTTGCTAATTATTCAAACTGAAAAGGCCAATCTCTTCGGCCTCCTATTTTCCTCTAACTCAACCCTAGGACGATTCTGCCATCCTCATCCTCCTCCTTTCTCTTCTCAGGTGTCCTATGCTTTGCCTGTGTCATTTAATCGGGTGCATGGGCTTCTGAAATCTACGAACGTTAGGAAGGCGGCTGGCCCCGATGGCATTCCTTCCAGAGTTTTGAGGGAGTGTGCTTCCGTACTATCGCCGCCCCTCGTTCAACTATATTCTCTATATCTCAATACTAACACTTTCCATCAGTGTTGGAAGCACGCACAATGTCCACACCTATTCCGAAAAAAAGGAAGCCGCTCTGATCCTTCTAACTAACGCCCTATAGCTCTCTTACTTGTATTCTAATCTAAAGTCTTTGAAATTCTTCTCACTCTCATTTCTTAGAATCATGCTGGAATCTCCTTCACTTTCTTTCGATCGCCAAAGTACGGCTTCGCGCTCGAGGTCTACTGGCGATATACTTTCCTATCTTACTGATTTATGGTTTTCCGCCCTTAGGAACTACGGGGAGACTTGCGTGGTGGCGCTTGACATATCCAAAGCATTGACCGGGTATGGCATTCGTCACTGCTCTCCGCTCTTCTCCTTTGGGTTTCCTCCTTCCTATGCTTACTTACGTCTAGTTTTCTTTCAAATCACTCAATATCGGCTTGTTTGTGATGGGGTTGCGAGACTTTTCTTCTTTTTCTGTCAATAGTGGTGTTCCTCAGGGTTCTGTCTTATCTCCTACTTTATTTCCTACTTTTCATTAATCATCTTCTCACCTGCACACATCTAAACCTATCACTCATATGCGATGACTCGACCATTCATTCTTTCAACTCATTTCAATTCTGCGCCCTTTTTACTTCTAGAATTACCTCTGGTCTTAATCTTTCGATTCTATTCTCGCTGATTCTGATAGAATTCCGGGGTGGGGGGTCGTCTGAAACCTTGTGAATTCAATTCTTTAAAACTCAACTTCTACAAATCTCTCTCTCTAAAACATACCTTCTAACTTTCTATCTCTTTCGAACGGTCCTCTGCCCGTCTTCTCCTGTTGAACAATCATTAACATCATTGGCCTTTACA
>JABUQX010051339.1:7500-10000 GCA_015478945.1 Trachelipus rathkii
AATGAATCTTGGTATAGGGAAAATTTGATTTCCTCCGATATTAGTGTTAAGGGTAAGGATATGCATTATCAAGGTAGCGAAAAGTCAGTTATAGGGCTGGAATCTTTAGTTCCAAGCCAAAATACTGCGATGCGGGTTGAAAATGCAGATTCTTGCCATGGGTCAGTGCTTCCCAAAGTTTTAAATGTAAACGAATGTAAAAATTTTGCAATTAATGGTCTCCTCCGTATATATGACGCTAATTCAAAGCAATTATTTTTGTTAGATACAGGGAGTTCATTTTCTATTTTAAAGGCTTCTGCAGAACAAAAGAAAGATCCTATTGGCTTTCTTACAGCTGCTAATGGAAGTCAGATTAACATTTATGATTGTATAACTAAAAAATTAAATTTCCTGCTAAAAAGGGACTATGAGCATATATTTTTAATCGCTGATGTAATTGATAATATTTTAGGGATAGATTTTTTTACTAAATATAAATTTAACCTAGATTTTAGCTCAAATATTATAATTGATGCCACAACTGGTCTTTCTTGTGAAGTCATTCAAGGGAATGGTTCTGAAGCACTACCCATAACAAATGATTTTAATTATATAAATTTAACTCTTTCTCCTAAACTCCCTTCCGCGCCTTCCCTTTATACTTCTCTATTAGGTGAATATAAAATGTTGTTTGATGATTTATATAAAATTTTAGAAAATGTTAATGTGAGAGATAATAATTATAATAATAGTATCCCTGGGGGTAGCTATCAGGACAATGCCTCCTACAAGTGTAATAAAAATAGAAATGAAATAAGTATGAATAAAAGTGATATTAATAAAGAAAGTGATTTTAATAATACAAGTGAAATAGGCTTTACAAAATTTCCTCTTTCCCCCGCTGAACAAAATTCCTTAAATGAATTAATTCCTTATAAATTTAAAGTTACGGGTTCCCCAATAAACATTAAAAGTCGCAGAATCTCTACTAGTTTATATGATAAGGCCAAAGAAGAGATAGGCAGGTTAGTAAATGCTGGGGTACTTTCTCCCTCGCACTCACCTTGGGGATTTCCGATTTCGGTACTTTCTAAACCTAGTGGTGGAGTCCGAATAGTAGCCGATTTGAGATTACTGAACAAACGAGCTGTTCGAGACAATTTCAGTCTCCCTAACTTAAATGACTTTACGAACTTACTTCACGGGTGTAAGGTATTTTCTGTTCTAGACTTAAAAAAGGCATTTTATAACCTTAAAGTCCACCCTGATTGTCGAAAGTTCTTAACTATAAATACTCCTTTTGGCAGTTTCTCATATAATAGTATTGTAGAAGGCTTCCATTCCAGTCCCACTAGTTTTACAAAATACATATCTTTAATTCTTTCTAAAATCCCTAACATTTTTATATATATTGATGATATCCTCATCGCCACTCCTACTCATGATGAACACATGAAGATTTTAGAAATGGTACTAGACCGGTTAAAATCTTTTAATTTGAGACTTAGTGCTGATAAGTGCCAAATTGGACAGTCTCGGGTTACATATTTAGGTTTTGATGTGTCCGAAGGCTCCATGCTCCCTAATGAGGATAAAACCACTGCTATTATGAATATCCCAAAACCCAAGACTATCAAAGATTTACGTTCTTTCATAGGCAGTCTAAACTATTTTCGCTCTTCTCTTCCGGGTATTTCTGAAATTATTTCTCCTCTTCTTTCTTTTCTCAAAGGTGCACCATACTCTCAACGCAGAGTAAAATGGAATCCTGAGGCAGAAGAAGCCTTTAATATGGCCAAATTGGTCCTCAAAAATGCTATACCTTTGGGTTTTCCTTCTAATAATGCTCAAATATCTGTTTTCACTGATGCTAGTCAGACAGCCTTGGCAGGTGTAGTAGTTTCTACGGAAAATGAAAAAACAGTTCCGCTGGGATTTTACAGTTATCGATTGAATCCTACTGAAATTGGTTATAGTATATATAGCAAGGAACTCCTTGCCTTGGTTAAAACAATTAAGAAATTTTCCCACATAGTAGAAGCAAGGAAGGTAGATGTGTTTTGTGACAATCTTTCAGTCACACAGTCACTTAAAAAAGAGACTGATGCTAATCACTTGCTAGCAAGGGAGCAGCGATACCTAACTTTTTTGTCAGAGTATGATTTGACTGTACATCATATTAAATCTGAAGAAAATATTCTTGCAGATTTCTTGAGTAGAAATCCAGCTCAGAGAACCACTGAATGGCCATCAAATTTGCCCACTCCTTCCACTTCTGCGGAAAAAGTAGACAAAGATTCAGCAACAAGCTCTTCTCTTCAATTTGGAGATCAGATACCTGAAGCAGAAGTCATTCCAGAAGTATCCTGTGATGAAGTCTTGGTGTCACCAGATTTTCTACCCCAGCAGAATTCTTTAACAGAGGATGACGGTTATGCTCTTGCATCAATTTTCAATATTTCCGCCAATGATGTATTTAAGCTTTTTCAGTGTAAGATTGACTACAAAGAACTGCAAG